>VDFB02284893.1:0-250135 GCA_007258455.2 Sequoia sempervirens
TGACCTTAGCCATTGTCCCCAATTAGGGACAATTGATTCAGTGTGTGACCACCTTTTTTGGGTTGTCATGGGACAATGTCCGATCTCTTTTACCTTATGGTTGGAGTGTTGCATGTATGTGAATGTTTCTTGTGGGTTATGTGATTGTTTGATTTTGTTGTTTTGTCTTGATTTTAGATCCCAACCTGTTGGTATTAAACCCTGTGGTTAGTTGGGTTGTTGTGATTGTGATTAATGTTATTTATGTTAGTTATGTTTTGATGTGAATGTTTCTTTCATGTGGAGTTATTTCACAGTATATGTCTAGCTTTGGTTTATGGATTATTTGAGTGAAGTTAGATATTGGATCAATATGTTAGTTATTATTTAATTGTTAATATTATTATGATTATATGTATATTACGTTTTATGAAAATAAAGTTATAAATATTAACATATTCTGATGTTTTTTTTTTTTTAAATATTAATGTTTATTAGTAAATATTTAAATATTAATATGTAAGTATATGTTATATTTATGTTTTGATTTACTATTTTGGTGGAGTGATTATTTTATGGGGGGTTTTCTTTATCTCTTGTAATATTTTGAATTTGTTTAATAGGAAACCCTAAACAAATGAGTTAATTATGTGAGTTAATTTAATTATTTAATTTATTTTAATTATTTTGTTAATGGGTTGAGGATATGTGTTTTAATTTAATATTTTAGTAATTTATTTTATGAGAGGATTTTATCTCCTTATTTTATTTTGAAAAAAAGAGTCTTTTTAGGAAAAAGAAAGAAAGTTGCTTTCATTTTTGTTTTTATTACTTTTTTGGAATTTGATTAATTTTATTTATGAGTAAATAGGGAAAGTGAGTTTCACTCTTTTTTTGGGTATGAAATTTTAGAGGATTTGAAAAATAAGAGATTTTGCATAGTTTTGGGAGAAGTTTTCAGAGGTTTTTTGAGAAATTTGGGAGTGGTTTTGAATGAAAATTGGGAATTCAATTTAGATTGGAGGGAAATAGATTTTGCTGGGGGATTCTTCATTTTCTGAGGGTTTTTGCCATGTTTGCAAAGAGAAAGAAGCATGAGAAAGTTGTTGCAATTTGGGGATTTTGAAAGTTAAAATTTTCAGAGCTCGGCATCAAATTTCTATCATTGCCAATCGATGGATCCAGGTTGGATTTTGAGATATTTTGTTTAATTTTATTTTTGTAGGTAGGAATAATTTGATTGATTTCTTTTCTCTTTAATTTTTGAAAATAAATATTGGATAGTTTTATTTCTGTGTGTGAATGAAACATTTATTTATTCTATAATAAAAATCAATACATATTTGTTGTTCTTGTTCTTTACCAGTAAAAGGGTCTGATTGCATTGCTCATAAATCTATTTTTATGAACTGGGTTGTTGAGATTTTTAATGGGTTTTTTCATCTCGTTGTCATTTAAATTCTATCTAAAAATCTCAGAAACTCATATCGTAATTTGTGAGATATGGTTGAAACAGGGGACTGCTGTCAAGTTGCTCCTCTATGACTGCAAATATCTTTATTTCTCCCTGTAACCAGCCAATAGAAGATTGAGATTTTAGATTTATAGGGGTTTGAATGAGCTTAAATTAATTTTAATATTTTATTTTGAATAAAATCTGGTTGTTGAGTTACTCATTTTATCATTTGACTGTAATCGAGTATTGCTGAAAAGAGGGTTTTATGGGATCTATCTGTTGTTTTGCATTGTATGAAATTATTATTCATTTTTAATCAATTTCTTCTGCATTGCTGAGTAGTCGACGGCTAAATCTGAAATGGATATTTTACAGATTTTGATTTCGAGTTGATATGACTATTTTATGGCTATTTTATTGTTGACAGATTTGACTGTTGTCAAGTGAGAATTAGTTCAATTTTAAAAGTTGTATTAGAGGGTATAACTATATTATTTGATATGTATTGTGTTGTACCATTTTTATTTAAATGTGTTTACTATTTGCATGTTATAAATCCCTTCATATTTGTGAGATCTTGTGTTGAAGTTTATGCATGTGTAAAGATCACTTATACCAAGGTTGTGCATTGTTGGTCATAGCTATGAACTGCTAAGTTAAAGTTGATTATCATGTTATAATATTGTGAAAATAATGTAATATGCATCATTGTGGTGTTGTGGTATAATGTTAAGTTTTTTGGGTTTTCTATCTGTTGTGTTATGTGATTGAGTCTTTAGAAGTACCTAGAAGTCATTGTGGAAGTCCTCGTAATCTTTGGTTAATTCTTGTTTTGGTAGTCTCCTCTAGATGGCTAGTGTCAACTACTTGTTGTTTCTTTGTTTTCTTGTGTGTGGGGCCTAGTGTTGTCTCCTAACACGAAGGGAGTGGGCCTCAGGGTTCCACGTGGCAGGGTGGTATTTCCAAACCATCCATTGGGATTTAGGTGGTGCAAATTCATGCGCAACATGGAGAGTATTTTCTTTTGCTTCATTCTATAGTTGAATTTATGTGCAGGTGATATTTCCATCAAAATTATGTTTAATATGTATTATATACATATTCCTCTTAGATGATCACATCTTGTACGTTGTAACATTCTTGTAATAAAAATGTAAATGGATTGAAGTAGTCTTAAAGATATATTTATTGTTGTTTATTATGTAATGAAAATGTTAACATAAGAATGTTGTATTTATAATACATATAAACTTAATTTAGTAGTAGATGCGATATGTCTTTATGTACCTCTTTCATGGTGTTGATTTATGATAGGTTCATAAGAGCATAGTGTTAGATGATGTTATGCAATTTGTTGTATAGGATTTAATTTACATTCAAATTATTGACTATATGTGCTTTAGTGTATCAAATATTTTTTTTTTCTATAGGCTTAGTTAGTGTAGGTGTATCATGGTAGCGACATTAGGGGACCATGGTGTATAGGTGTGTAAATGAGTTATGAATGTTACTTTTAGGTCATAATGTGATTATGATACGATGTTAATGTAATGATGTCATTCGTATTAATTTGTTGAGTTGCATTAGTTAATGTCACTTTAGTTTCAAAAAAAAATTATTGGCATGATCTTGTATATCTTTTGTGTTATCCACCAAGTCCCTTAAGCGAGTTCATGATCTGCAACTGTGTTCTTAGTTCTTACTTATTAATCCAATGTTAATTAGCAACAATCACATTTACCCCAACAATAATCAATAGCTGATCAATAATTTATCCAAAGATTTGGCTCTTTAACACTACTAAAACCTAAGACTCTAAAATGTGTTGTCGATTTCCTCTAGAAATGCATACAGAAGGAAAGATCAATCAATAATTTTCATCCTCTATAATTTCTATTCAAAAGAAAGCACCATGATAAGGCTACCAAATCTCATTTTGCATAAATGAACACATGTATGCAACAATTTACACCTTGAAATCAGCTATACATTCCCCAATGCTATACATGGTTTCCTTGGTCACCAGGCATGTTTTATTCATTTATCTCTCTTGACATTTCTTATATATGGTAACGGGTTGGAACCCTGTTGTAATTAACTTTCCTCCTCATATTTGAAAATTTGTAATACATAAATTATGAACAATCCCTAAGTTCATTCAAGTTCATTAGTAATTAGGCTGGTTGTAATTAGAATCCCATATTGTAGATCATTCAATTACTTGCATTTTAAGGATTTTGCGATGCAAATTTCCTCAGATGCTAAATTCATAATTGAAAAGGAAAGGTTCTTGGAAGGTGCACAATCCTTCATGCCCTGCACACCTAATTGTGCTTAGATTAGATGGCAGCTTACGGAGACTACTCACCCACCTAACTGTGTTTAGAATGTAGGGTGCATAGACCCTAACCCTTCACCTTTTAATCTCTTGGCTACTCCTATTCATTCACACAAGAAAGATAAGGTGGAAAACACATTAATAGTACAATTTCTCTTATTAGAGAAAGAGAAGAAGAAAAAGCTTAATTTTTTGACAAGATTAGGTTAGGAGTGTGATTTGATTTGGGATCACTTGAAAACCAATGTGGCAACCTGTGAAGCTATGTGAAGTCCAGTTGTAAATAGAGTATATTACCTATGAAAGTCATTGTAAATAAAGGGAGTAATAGGAAGGGTCCTTTTAAGGTCCACAACAGCTGATGTCCAATGCACCTAACTGCCCTTAGGTTGCAGGTAGCTTACACCTCATGACCCTGCATTACTGACCTTGCTTAGACTATAGGGGACACATACCCCAACACCCTCAAGCTTCAAATCTATGCCACTCCACACAAGAACAAGCTCTTCACTACCAATCCACTCATGTGTACTTCAAGTTGAGTAATGCAATGAAATTATTAGAATTCCATCCATGGGACTTACCTATTGAATAGATCACAATGTTACATCTTCCTTAGGTAGCACCAATAAAAGAAGAAGATTAGATCTTCTTATATTGGGTTTTATTGTAAATTCCCCTACATTATTTATTCTCACCTCTTTAAATAAATATTTATAACTTAGTTATTAGAAAATAGAGTCGTGATTTCCATCACACAAACATAATTTTAGGAGTTAGAAGGAAAAATAGGGCTCCTCTTAAAGTATGCAAAATTTATATAGATTTTTCAAAATATGCAAGCTTTATGGGGCTACTGTCAAAGAAGCAATTCAAGGATGCAGGCCATAGCCAAGGGCTGATCTCAAAGGAGGTAATGCCAATTAGTGTTGTTGTCAAGAATGCAAGTCAGATCCACGGGTTGTTGTCAAAGATGCATGCCATGGCTTCTGTCAGGGACACAAGTGAGAACCGAGGGCTGATGTCAAGAATTTCAAAGGAAGGGTAAAAGAATGGAGATATGAAATATAAAGGAATTTGAGTAGTTTGGGTGAGTGTGCATCTTCCCAAGTTATAGCTCCTCTGTATCATCAAGCTTAAGGTAGACGAATGATTAAATTTTGGATGCATTAGAAGAGAGGGAAGTAGCGGCCTTTCAATTTTCTATTGGCATGGAGGAGATGGCATATATGTCTAAAGGGTGCATGATAAACTAGAGTAGAACAATATTGAAAGTGGATTGAGGATAATGAAAGTCAAATGTAAGGAAAATCACCAAAATGTAGGAAACAATCCAATAATTGGAAGATGTGTCACACATAAGATAAACAAGTGTAACCATTGGAATGTGAGTAGATATTCCTCAATGAAAGTAAGGTATAAGATAGGGCATGCTCCATTGGTATAGAAAAAATGTAAGGCATAAGGCAAGGTATGCTCCATTGGTATAAAATTTGGTTATAATGGAAATCAGTCAATCCATACATATTTTCTTGTTTAATTTTGGCAAAGAAGTATTTTGAAACTCATACAAGCTTGTGTAGGTGAATGTTGGTCATCAGGAAATCAGTTTGGGTTTTATGCCCATCCATTATCGTGTTGCATTTTCCCTATGCTTAACATAAGAATATCCATGCTCTCAAAGTTGGAAGAAGTAAACAATGTATAGATTTAGGATAAAAATAATTATAGAAACAATTTTTTGTAGTGGAGGAAAAAAATGCACTGTTTCTATATATATTACTTGGTGCATATAAAATTAGAAAGCTTTCTAAAATTCCAACCATCTTGAATACAACAAGTTGCATCTTTGACTTCAAAGAAGGGTGTCAATTGTTAATTAGGTTGCTAGAAACTGTGCTATTAAAGTTTGAAAGGAATCTTTAGGAAAAAATTTTGTAATATGTTCTCCAAATAATTTATATTGAATATTTGTTTCTCTTTTCATTATGGCTTTTTTTTTCTTATGTATGAATTCTAAGTGGTGCAATTTGCATAGGTTAAGGTATTAGCGTTGAGGACATTCTTTAAGATTTTTTTTCATTCTTGTACAATTTTAAGTGTTTTGGATTTGCTTCAAGCATCTTCCTTTCCTCATAACTGCTTCTTAAATAGTGCAGCTTTGTCATATTTTTCAGGCCATAGAAGGATATTATTTTTGTTATTGGGAGCAATATTGCATTATTTGAATTGTCTGAGGACTCTTTGTGTTATTAGATAGTGTCGTGGAGCTCAACTTTAGTTAAGGATTAGTTATCAGGCATTTAAAAGCTCTTGACTATTTTTCTAGAGGTGAGTGGATGGCTTTGTTGTTGGGAAGACGTTGGAAAGTGACGGATGAAAATGTGTCCATGATAGTCTTTCCAAGATTAGCCTTCATGGCATTGTTGGCTGAAAATCTGCATCTATAAAATATCATCCCACCATAAATTTTCTCACTGTCTATACAATGAAGTGTGGATCATTGTCTCCACAAAAATGCTTTTGAGAATAGGTCTTCATAGTTTTTATTCTCTAAATTGACCCTCACATTTCTAAGTGACCATAATATTGACTCCCCATGATACAAGTGGTTCAAATGGACCTCAAATGTTAGCTATGAATGAGAACATAATAAATAGCATTATTACATAAAGAAAATTTTGTTCAAGGACACAAGTTTAGCTTTTCCTCACTATGAGTTTTTGGTAGATTATTTTGAGAACAACAACACATAAAATATTGTTTTAAAAAATATGAACAATTTTCAATCACAATATGTATTTCAAAAGAAACAATTTACATTAACAAGAAAATATGTCTAATGGGATGCGCTCAAATGAAAAAAGCACAACACTTCCAAATGAAACAATCTACATTAACAATAAAATATGTCTAATGAGATGAGGTCAAATGATAAAATCACAAAACTTCCAAAAATGAGCCTAAGATTCAAATCATGAGGAGTCATGATAGTGTTGAAATTCAGTAAAATATCATATTTGACTCTCTAAAAATGAGTCTAAGATTCAATTCCTGAGGAGTCATGATAGTGTTGAAATTGGTAAAATACCACATCTAACACTCTAGGCCTGGTGTACCCAAACAGGTGACACTTGGTGCAAGTCATGGGTGAATTTGATGGAAGAGACAAACCTCTCAGTTGTGGCATTGAAGGTGAAGGTTAACCAACCAATCAAAGAAAAAAACATTACTAGAAATATGCTTCTTGTCTTCATTTCATATTAGTTTCAAATGTTCCTTAGATGCAGAGGAAAGAGGAAGACCATATTGAAAACTTTGTTATGTAAGACCTGTATAGTTTTGAAGATATATGTTGTTCAAAAATACCTTTGTATTACATTTTTGGAAAACTTTATCAACGAATATATTTTGTTAAACTTTTAACCTGGAAAATTTTTATTTTTTGTTAACAATGCTTTTATGAAAGTGTTGGAAAACATATGATCTTGCTTCCTACATGGTGAACTAACTTTATGCATTTGTAGGTAGAGGAGATATGTTCTAGGTGAACTACACTGATCTGATAACTTCCTGTCATGATATGATTTTAAATCTAGGTTGGAATGCCTTGTTCTCTTCAACATTATTATTTTCTATAAGTGCATGTTAGTTCCTTCAATTGGTTCAATGATGTAATCATGATTGCTTTTACTTGACAAGCTTATCTGAAATTCATACTGCCTCCTTCCTATGGAAGAAAAGTTTCTCCTTGGTGAATTTTTTTATTAGATATCAATTTCTTGTTGCACTACACAAGAGTTGTTAAATTTTGGGCTAAACAAACAACCGTTTTCTATTCTTTTGAAACTATCTAATGGACATTCAACATGTGGCTCTCACTCAATATTTAATTATACACTCTTTGAATCTTCTGAAAACATGGAAAATAGTACCTTACTTTTCTCTATGGCATAAATCAGTAAGATGATTGTGTATTTTACATTGTCTGAATAGAAACTTGGGAGACTTTTAGAATTAGTTCACAAAATGACAACAAAATGGAGGTTTTTGTGTGCACTAAAAAATGATAAGGCATTTAAGTTGAATTTTTTACATTCAAAAGCCACGTGTATCATGGATATTGGGTAGTGTTCAAGCTAACTGTAGGATGTAAAATTAGAATATCTACTCTGCACAAGGAACTGCTAAATTGTGACAGATTGTTAAAAATAGACGCTTCAAAAAGGATATCTCTCGGCTTTAGAACATAAATTATATATATTATTTATAAATTAATATGTATGCTAGCTGTGTCTCAGTTGTGATACTTTTCGATTGATGCAGTTTGTTGGCTCCAAGCATACTCTAAGTTAATTTCTCATATGTTGATTTGTATAATTTGAAAAGTGTAAAATGAAAATTTTAATATAAAATCAATACACATGTAATGTGAAATCACATATTGCACACAAATTACATTCTCTAATGGAGTGAATGGACCTTAAATAAATTAAATTTATGTAAAGACTATTGAAAATATGGAAGTCATATCGGAGTTGTTCTTGTGTATGATCCTATATGGGGTATTACATTGGGAATTGGATTTTGAATCCTTCGATTGGTGTCTTTTTTTTTTAAGAAATCATCTTCCTTTCATCAATATTACCTAAAGTGGTGATTTTTTTCTCACCATTACCATTATGTACAAATATTGATAGTGTATTTTCCAAAGTTCATAAAAGATATTAGCAATAAAGTTGTCAAAGCCATAGAAGAATAGAGTAATTGTATTGATACTCTAGGGAAAATGGTAGCATGTTGATACTTTTCCAAAAAGGTGAGGCTATCCTTAAAGTCCTAAAACACATAAGGATCCCTATTTTTTCCAATTTTGGCTGAAAATTCTAGGAGGTGTAGACTGGCTTTTGCTAATATATTGGATAAGGTCAAAAATGACTGGTAGAGTGAGGCACCTCCAGCTAGATCCTATTGTTAATGTGAAATACCCTATTTTTTCCCCTAGAAAAGTAGATCAGAGCTTCTAACGGGTGTAATTACTTGCAGGAAAGCACAACTCGGGTATTTCATAATACAAACCACAATTCAGTGCACGAAATGGTTGCTGATCAATCCTTAAATCAATATTGAGGATGATAAAATTAGTGTGTAAATTCTTTACCTATGCATGTGTATATTATTTTCTACTATTTGTTTTAGTGATCAAATGAGAAGGAAGAAACCATTATTAGCACAAAGGATATTAGTGTTTTAAATGTGCTTTGGAGTTGTCACCATTTGTGAGGAGATGGGATGTTTTTCAAATTTATTTACTGTAATGCAAGCTTCTAATGAATATAGCTGGAACTTGAAGCAAGCCTACAATGTATGGTTTGCATAGATTTCATTTTTATGATTTTGCATGAATTTTGTAGTGCAGTGAGTATTATTTTCAACTAAAAGACAAACAACCTATTGCTCAAGTTTCCAACATATAATAACCATTGTGTTTTCTCACCAAACTAAAATAGAAGCATTTGTTAAGAAAGTGGTTCTTTCCCAAGTTGTTGAGACAAAAATAAAAATGCTTTAAAATTTGAGGATAGTCCATCATATCCAAGGATATATGGTCTAGTGGATGAGTCAATTTACCTACTCCTCATAGGGTTATTTTCCTAAAGTGTTTCTAAAATGCAAATAAAAATTTTGTGGCCTATTTGGAGAGATTGAAGATGGACTAACACAATTTCAGAAAAAATAAAGTAATAATATCAAAAGTATGTTGGCACGTAATTATGCCGCTGAGTCCTGACCACTCAACCACCCATGTGAGAGAATGTACCAATCTGAAAAACCAAGTTATTTGTGCATAATATTTTATAATTTTAGTCATTTTGTATCATGCCAATGCCTTGCCTTGTGGCATTTGGTCTTTAAAGTATGAGAACAAATATATAGATACAAAACTATGAAGAAATATGCTACATAATGTATAAGATTTATGAAGAATGTTGTAATAAGTTTATAATATGAAAATGGTTGAATCTCTACTAATCACTCTATTTGAAAAGAAAAGTAGCCTTCATGGAGATCAAAGAAAATTGAAACAATACATCCATAAATTAAAATAATGACTAGCCAAAGATGAATCAGATCAACCTTCATCACCTATTCATAGTGTTCACTATTTCACATATATCTGAGCAATAGAGAATTGAGATACTAATCACAACTATTCATTACAACGTCTAAAGCCTAATAGCATACTATTGTGTCTCACTTGCGACTGATAAATCTTTACATGGCTAAGATAACTATTTGAGCTTAGAACAAATTTTGCACCACTTTAAGGGCTATTAAGGCTTAGATATATGAAATTAAATGGATGCACATGCATTTAAAAAATATTGTAAGTTTGTTATGTATTGCTCTTAACACATGCATATAACTCTGTTCTTTAAGGAAAACTAGGACACTAAGCCTAAAGGCAAGAACAAATACAAACAAATCTGGAAGCCTAAAGACAAAGTCATCTAAACACCTATTTAATTTAACAAAATGCATGAAAAGAAAAGAGAATTTAAAACGTGAAACTCTTTCAATAGACCCTATCCAATTGCATAATAATGTAGGCATGTAAATATACTCAAGCAGACGTATTTTCAAGGCTTAAGCATAAATTCCTTTGGTTTTTACCGAAAACTCTAATGAAGACCCCAAACACAAAAGCTTACTATCCATAGAGCAAAATGCACAAATTCATTCAAGAAAAGAAATAACAAACAAACTATTAACTATGTTCGCCTTGTCATCTCGCCTTCACTTGTGCATGAAAATGACATAATTTTTTTCATGTGACTAAACTTATGCCTAAAATGGGAATATTGAAATAGTCTAAGAATATCTACATAAGTGTAAAGGATAGAACAATTTAACAATTTAATAGATATGCAATTTAACCTCACCCTATGAAAATATCTTTGCCCTGTTCGTGAAAGCTCCCTGGAAATGCCAAATCAACCTCACCGTTCATCTTGCTCATGAAAAATATCTCGCTCAAGATGATAAGTTAACATAAAATGACGAGTTAACCTAAAACGACAAGTTAACCTTGTCTCTAAATTTAGAGAGGGAAAAAAAGGGAGAAAAATGCCTTCAATCGAAGGGATGGTTCATTCAAAGGGATATTACCTTGTAAAATAAAACATCTTCGAAACATTCATTAACCTGTGGGGGTTCATTCGAACACATGCTTCGATAGAAGGTGGGGTACTTCAACCGAACCCCTTTCATTAGAAGCCCCAAGCCCTTCAATGATTTTTTAGTGGGAGTTTTTAATTTTCGTTCGTCCAACAAAGTGTAACCCACTATTGTGGGTTCACCTAAATAGCTTTCAATACTATTGACCAAGTCTTATATATTTTCCACGTTCCTTCCACTATATAGTGTTCTATTTGTAAGCATGGTGTAATACCCCATCTTGTAACCTAAGGAATGATGCATTGACTATGAAAGTGTAATAATTTGTTTTTTTAAATGTATTCATTTACTTAATTAAGTGCAAACATTCCCTAAGTAACGCGATGACTCACTATCTGAAGTTTCCCATAGATGACAATAGTATTTAACATTGCATATATTTATTTCACATTAACTTAGAAGCATACATTGAATAACATTTGAATTTCATCAATGAAGGTATAAAGTACAAATATGAATCTTACATTGCATTTGAAATAACATTACAATACTCTTTTTCCAAATGAGGTAGATCAAATACTAGCTTACAATTACAAGTTACAAATGTTCTCCTCATTAACAATTGAGGAGTGTTATACAAATACAATTTTTTTTCCATTGTTACGAATAAGAAAGTACATAAATCTACATATGAGCTCTCCATCCAAGAAGCACTCGTTGCCATGATCAAGAACTGGGGACCCAATGGAATAAGGTGCACGTTCCACCCAACCATGTGGTACCCGTAGGTCCACCCCCTGTGCTAGGAGATAGTAAAAATATTCCCTAGACATAACTTGCAAACCCTAGACACAAGTAAAACCATAAAAAATCTATACAAGTACATACTTAACTTATTGGTTACATTGCTTCCAAAATTAGGACAATCAAGTAAACTAAGTTCACAAAGACACTGTTATTTTAGGAGGAGTGTCATCACAATGTTGCAAAGGTTACCCTAGTGTTTCTTCCTAGGTTTTGGCCCCCAACTTGGGTTACCCTAGTAACCTCTTACGAAACCTGACCCCTCATGCAAACTGTTGCAAAATTGAATATATTTTAAGTTAACAAGATATCAATTTTCCATTCCAGGCCTTCTCAACTTATTCTCAAGACTGAACAAGCCCTTGAGTCTATAAGTGAAGCTTATTAATCTAGTTAAAGGTTTTAACTAACTAATATTTTGTTTTAGTTTTCACTGACTTACTAACTCTACATGAGTTACCCTGGCACCATTTTGTGTGTCAGCCCTCACACAGAGCCACCCCCCCTAAGCATAACACAAGAAATCTATGTTCACTAACTAAGGTAGGTAAGGTGCACAAAACTCATCATATAATACCAAACATATCATAACAGACATCCAATATTGTACATAAATCAGGTGACTAAATATCAAACATTACCATATGCACCACCCTAGTTAACTCAAGGATTTTATTTAAACAATAACAACTCCCAAATTTAACAAATTTATTCGGAAGACTTGTACTTCTAATACATTCCCAATTTTCCCAATAAAAGAGAGAAAATACAATTTAAAGCAAATTAGGGATAATAAACTTCTATTATTAGGGTTTACTAAATCCAATGAAGACAAATAAAATTAGCATGAAAATAAATCAACTTGGTTAAAATCTATTATCAAATAATCTAATTTTAACTTTCTCAATTTCACATAAAGATATATACTAAATTTTCTTTTTAAATCATTTTTTTAAAAAAGATATTTATTCACATGCATTACATGCATCTATTAAATAAAATATTATTTAAATATTAAATTATTTTTAAACAAATAACAAATTATATATATAATGAAATTCATTTAAAAACCAAAATTCTGTAATTATAAATAAATCTGAATATATACAAATCATAGTTCAAAATATACAAAGCATTTTTTTTAATTCTTTTTAGGGTCGTTGATTACACAGTCGTAGTCAAGAAACGACAACGTTATTATTACCAAGCGATGGCTCCATACATGGGGTCGGCCTGTGTGGTGGGCAGCGGTGGGGTTGCTCCCACCGTCGCCTCCCTTAGTGGTGGTGGCTGTGGGAACAGCCATAGCCCCATCCCCATTCATTTACAAGGCTTAAAAAAAACAACTAAATAAAATTTGTGGGTCAAACCCTACGGAAATTAAAATTCGAAACATTTTTTTTAATTCTTTTAAAAAAAAAAGAAACCCTTAACTTACCTGTACGGCGACTTCAAAAATATTCATTTAATAAATATAAAACTTTCACAATCCAATATATATATGAATGTATAAGTATATATATATATATATGTAAATATATATATATATATACATTCACAATTAAATGATTATTAAAATACCAAAATCAGGTGATTACTTTCAACAGGGTTTCAATTTCATTTTCCAAATAAAAGATTTCCTTCACAATTTAATTACTCAAAATATTTTCTATAGGAAACTTTTAACAGAGATCATAACAGAGATTTCCAATACCTCAACATTATCTACAGATTTTTCTTTAGAAGCTTTTCAATTGCTTTAACAAAAAAATTTACAGAGTTGCTCTCTAATTTTCACCATAAAAGTCTTGTTTTGCAAAGACACACAAAGAGGTAACAAATTTTCTACAGAATAAATTGCCGAGAAGAAAAAAGATTTCAATCACAAACAATTTCCTAAAGCAATCACGCATTTAACAAATTTTAACAAAGCCTCACAATTCTAACCCTTTTCATAGACAATCTTTTCAAACTAAATAAATTAAATAATTAGGAAAATACATGTATTCCTGTAGCTTCAAAAATTTGCCTGTAGAAGAAAAACTTTGTTTGCCTGATACGTGCAATCTTTCAAAGCCCTTCCAAAACACCAATTTCCAAAAGAATGCAAATACTAAACTAGGGATCTTCTTCTAGAAATATTCAGCAAATCACAAAGGAAATCACAAATTTACACAAATCCCAAAAATTTTAGCATAACTCTGTTCTTTCATTTCCTGTGAAGTAATTTCTTGTTTCCCCAAATCACGTAATATCTTCTGTGAGAATCCTCAACAAGAAAAAGCAATTAATTTAACTAACACACTTGGCAAAAAGAAAATATCTTCTAACAAACTCACGGCAAATCTTTCTTTTTTCCTTATCAAGAATCCAATGCATATAAAAGAATAAAAGAATTCAAAATTCAAAATTCACAATTCAATTTCCTTTTAATTTTATTTTAATTCTTATTTAAAATTTCATTCCCCAAAAGCAATTAATTTATATTGAATCTAATCTTACAAATAAAATAACTTTAATTTGATTAATTAATTTATTTAATTAAATAATTTTAATCTCAGTGATTAAATTACTCAACCAAATAAACTAATTTAATTAATTAAATAAAATATAAAGCTTTATTTTCAACATTTAAAATTAATTTAAATAAACATTAAATTAAAAGAACATTAATCTTACATTAATTAAACAAAATTTTCCTTCATAATAAATAATCCAAATAGACACAAACGAGACAACTAAAAACATCAGACTTAAATAATGACATACTGTGACTGGGTTTGAGACTAGACTAGGAAAAACCTTGTTACTACCTCCCAATCAACATTTTTGTTGAGTCTTGACATGCTCAAACCTGAAAAACCAAGTGGAGTCGATGTCATGTACCTGCAATCCTGCAATCAAACAAATAACATACATATATATAATCCATGATTCAAACACACCGTGCAGAGAAAATCACAGAAATCACAGGGCACTCGCAAGCGAGTGATGCAACTTCGTTCTCCACACCAATACACATCAAATCAAATTGACAAATTAAATAACAGTTAATCTACCATAAACATATATATAGCAATAACATCTAAAGGAAACATCTATGCTAACATAAAGCATGTCATAAATTAATTATCACCATACAATGTATCATCATATCACAAAATGAATCCACTATCACTCTAAAGTCAGTGATCAATACACCAAAACAAAGTACCAAAGTCTATCAAAGTGAAAACATGCTAACAGAAAACATAAACAAAGTGGAGGGGTACTACACATGGTAAAACATTATAAATGTCAATAGCACTACCTTAATGTGTGCTTCATTGTTGTGCCATTCACTATATGAAATGCACACTACATACTATGGTTTACATAGTATGTGCTTGACTTTTAATAATATCAATTGACACTATATTTATATAAACGATGCTTAATCAAACATTAGAGTATATCAATTGATAATATATATATATATGCATTACTATATTCCATTATCCATATATACATATATATATAAATAACTTAACATGTTCTTATATATATATATATATATGATTATCAATATACTTCATTCGATATTCGAATGCATAAACTTATATCCATTTTTCATTCAAATTAATATCGCACTTGCATATATATATATATACTTGTATGGACATTACCTTCACATCAATAGATACACGTATATCAATGTATATATATACACATATACACACACATATATATACACATACACACATATATATCTATCATATATATACAACATTACCTTCAAACATACATAAAAGCATGATATCAACTAACATGTATATTAAATATATATATATACATATATATAGATGTCACTTTATCCATTTGATGTTCCCATGCATATGGGTAATTCACCCATAAGCATGCATAGATACGTTTATCTACGTATACTTATGTACATGATTACTCATGTGTATGAGTTCATCGTGCACATGCATATATTATGTATATATACATCCTATGTATATATCTCATCAATTTTACTCTCAAAGAAGTACTCAAAAACACAAAGAAACTCAAACACTTATTTCAAGCATGACCTTGCAACAAAAAAAACCTCTCCTAAACAATCAATTCAAGATATCTCACCCTTTTTCTAAAACTATTGACTTGATTATTTTAATAGTGAGTGTCTAAAAGCTCAGTTTAGACTCATTAAGGGTTTCTAGGCCAAAATTCTTCTCCTAAGTGATACTTCCCCTTCCTTTCGGAGGCGTGAACCTACACCTACAACCAACTTGTCACATTTGCAAAGGTACTCAATTGATCACAAAACAATCACTTTCAATACATATTCAATAGCCAAAATTAAGACACATATATAACATCAATTTGAATCAACCATTTATTCATTATATTTCCAAATATTCATACAAACAAAATACATTCACATTTATTTCAATCAAAGTTACAAACACACACACATATGTAAGTGTTTCATCTTAGCTAGGTAAAAGTAACTAGGTAAATATACTAAAAGGTGTAGCAAATATAATATATAATAATAAGTAGCAGTATAATTATATTATTTATAATTTATTTTTTATTATATAAAATATACATTATATATTAATTAAATGCTAATATACACTTAACTATGTAGGGTAAAGGATGTCACAATGTTAAAACCTAAATGTGCTCATTATTAGGATCTTGGCCATAATTTTCATTTTAATAAACATACTCTAAACCCCTCATGAAAACCTTATTTTCTAGCTGCAGCTTGCCAAATTGGAGAAGTGAAAGGTCAATACCAAGGAGGAAGAGTTTGAGGAGCATAAACCAATAATGGTGGGGACAGCAGTAAAAATGTAAAAATAGCTAAAAATGGTGAAAAATGATAAATGATTGAGATTCATTTAACCATCTTGCATACCTTATCTGAAAATCCTCACCATTTGTGGAAAAAATAAGCTCTAGGGACTTCAAATAAGGATACTCCTTTGGCATAATTAAACAAATCCTAACCTTGAGTAGGGATGACTATGCCCCTCATAGACCCAACTCTATCAATTAGTCTATCTAGAATAATTTTAGACCCTTGGGCATGATTTTCCCTTTTAGAGGATTGTGGGAGCTAGCTTAAATATCTCCTTTCATTCCTTCATTTTTCCAACTTGTGGAGTTGTTTGACTCATTTTAGGGTTTATCACTAAACTAAGGTTTTATTTATTTCATAGGAAATTATTTGACTTATAAACCTTAATTGAAAATACTTGGGCTCAAAATAACCCTTTTGCAATAACAATTAATAATTTTACTCTCATTCACAACACTTGAAAACCTTGATTTTTGCAATTGTGTCTTCTAAAATTGCTCTAATGGCTCAATTGTCTCTCTTAAAATTCTCCCTCCCTCTAAATACATACATACATATAAGTAGACATACATACATACATGCATACATACATACTTACATGCATACAAGCATGCATACATGCATGCATACATACATACATATATACATACATACAAGCATACATACATACATACATACATACATACATACATGCATGCATACACGCACACTGATATATACATACATACATACATACAGGTGTACATATTATATACATACAAGCATGCATACATGCATACGTACATGCCATACAAGCATACATACATACATATATCCATGCATTTAATAGACTAGCATTTAACACAAAGAAAGACATACACAAGCGTGTTATAACATTCTCACATTATGTGTTGCTTAGGCAACTCTAGCACAAATCCAAAAATATGTCAAAACTATGAAATAATGCACTTGTGTTATACTATGCGCTTGTACTATTGCTTGCTTTGGGAATCCCCAAGCCTTAGGCTTTGATTTGCTTTGGATTTCCAACCCAAAGGCTTGAAGTGCCTTCCCAACATCCAAAGACATGTTTCTACATATTCTGAGAAATGTCACATAATTTTGTTAGTGCTAATTGTTAAGTTTGCACATGTTTCAAGGTCGAGTCAATTGCATACATGCGTAATCTTAGGCTATCTCTTCACTATTTAATGATCTAATTTTTTTTACATTTTGAAAATGTTAAGCTGTTCAACTTTAATGTCTTTTGTTTGTGTATGTTTTTGTCAAAAAACCAATGTTCGATATTTTTTACTTTACTTTTTTTTTTATTCAACTTTTGATATGAACATTGAAATTTGAAGATAAATTACATTTTTACTTTACTTTTTAACTATTCATTGAAATTTGAAATAAATTACATTTTTATAAACTAGACTCAATTCTACACATATTCAAAAAAAATATTTTTGGTTAGTTTTCAAAAGTTATAGGGTTAGCACGGCCAAAATTATGTTTTTCAGTTGTGTCCACTTCAAAAATTAGTAAAAAATTATATATTCATTATAAAATTATCAAAAAAAATTGGGCATAAACTACATGTTAGCTAATTTCTCACTGAAGTGATTTTAAAAATAACAAAAAAATGTTAACCTTTTCATGGAGCCACACCATAAGAGATGCTATGTTTTGTTTTGAGCACCTATTTTTGTGGCTCCCTTTTTTGAACCCCTTAATCTCTATCATTTAAAAAAAAATAGTAGTTTAGAAAGTAGACTCAAAGCACTTCTTACATTTTTTTTGTTGCATCTTAAAATTTTGAGTACATAACTATCCTCAATTTGTCATCGAAGGTTAGAATTTCTTGATTTCAAAAAAAAAAGTGACCACTTAAGACCCCTTTTTGGCCCCCCATCTTTTTGCACTTACCCACCCAATTCTACATAAGGAGAAGATATTTTTTATTCCAAATTCAAAGACAAAGGAAAATATTTTAAGATTTATGCATGATACTCCATTGATTATATGCATATAGGGTATTTTAAGACATACAAACATATCAAAGAGATTCTCCTAGAAAGGAATGAAAATGGATGTGCTCAAACACATTAAGGAATTTACATCTTGCCAACAAAACAAGATAGAACAAGTTTATCTAGTAGGCCTACTTCAACCATTATCCATTTCTAAGCGAAAATGGGAAATTATATCTATAATATTTATCATTGGATTACCCAAGATAAATGGAAATGACTACATTTTTAGTGGTGCTAGAAAGACTCACCAAGCATGAACATTTTTATGTCATATTCTCCAACTCCAAGGTTTCCCAAATTGTCGATTTATTCTTCAAGTTGGTTTTTCATATTACAAGGGCTACCTCAAAAACATTGTTAGTGATAGGGATAACATATTTTTTAGTCACTTTTTGAAAGAATCATTTTGTTTGGTTGAAATAGAGCTCACCCCTAGAAAAAATCAGCCCTAGATGGATGGATAGATCAAAACTATCAACAAATAGATTGAAGTTTACCTAAGAAATTATGTTTTTAGGTAGCATAAAACTTGGGGTAAGTGGCTACATTTGGGAGAATATTGTTATAACACATCCTACCATATATGTCCATAGTTATGTCATCTTTAATGACTTTATGTATGGATATAATTTTTTAACCTTTGTGGATTTTGCAATCACCAAAAACAAGGTTCCTAGAGTAAGATATATGATCAAGTAAAGTCAAGAGGTATTAAATCCCTCAAGGACCATCTTCAACACACCTAGAACTAGTAGAAGATCTATTCAAACCAAAGGAATACCAAAATATTTTTAAAATTAGAGACATGTTTTACCTAAGGTTGCAACCATATAGGCAATTTTCATTGAAGAAGAGAGTAGAAGAAAAGTAAAAACCTAGATTCCATGGTCTCTACAAGATTATTAAAAAGGTGAAAAACAATAGCCTATGAATGAGAGCTACTCAATAATAATAGAATCCATAACATCTTTAAATTTTATTGCCTTAAGAAGACGTTAGGCCAACATGTTGTATTGTCCAAAGAATTACCACCTTTGGATGTCGAAGGAAGACTCATTTTTATACCATAGGCTATTATTGCACTAAAGAAATAAAGTTAAGCATTATGAGGGAGGGAGGACTGCCATGTCCCATTTTTCTATGAGATTTTTAGATGTTCCTTAAGCCTATTTTCTATTTCCCTTTTGCTTGAAAAAATATATAATGAAAATGACTTTGTAATAATTTGGTGTGTCCTATTATATGCGAACCCAAATCATAAGGCCCTTTGGATATTATGTAATCAAGAGCTTTATTCCATTCATTTTTGTCAACTAAGGGTGTGGGGGGGCTCCTTGAAGAGAAAGAGAAGAATTGTTTTTTTTGTTTTGGAGGGAACACAAACATTCAATTTCCTATTTAAACCTAAGTCAAACTTCAAAAACATCATCCAACTTTTATAGTATTATTCCTCAAAACATATTAGACTTCCTATTTTTTATCCTTAGAGATTGGAGGACAAAAACCCTCTAATCTCCACAAATGGCTAGTGAATGAAAACCCCAAGCAATTATACTCAAGGATTGCATTTCAGATTCATTGGTTTGTTGTTTGCACATCTCCTTTCAATGTTTTTTTTTAGTTAGGTGGCTCTCTCTTAAAGCTTAGGGATTTTAATTTTATGACAACTTACCCTCTTTGCACTATAAATTTATTATACATAATAATCATATCATTTATATTGTTCTAGCAACTGAATTAATTGTAAGTTTGATATTTCACTGTAATAACAAAAATAAACAATTTTACATAATTGAAGATGATTTATAATGATATAATAGTTCATTGAGCTTATGTTTATAGGAAAAAAATATTCACACTAAAATTCATCATGAGAATAGAGTTGCAAAAGAAATAGACTAGAAAATAGCAAGATAATTTAATTTTTACCATGGGAAGGAGGCTCTTGAAAGGGGCATAAATACCTTCACCATTATAAGAATCATTCCACAAGAAGAGGCTTGGATGAGAAACCCAAAGTAGTGTGCACGTTGTCCTTCATCCTTTTTCACCCAAGAAATTCCCCTAAAAAATAAAACCACCAAGTACTAAAATTAATCTTCAATACAAGACAACACTAGCAAGATCCACATTCGACAAATAAAAAGAGTGAAAATCTTTACTCTCTATTTGCAATAACACCTATTTTCAAGGTGGACCATTGTTTCCACCCTATCCCACTAGCATGACCCTTCATAAATTACAAAAGTGGGTCTCTTCCGTAATCAAAGTTTTAAAATTATGAACACGTTTCGGAGGACAGGTTTAAATCTTACGTGTGAATCTTTTGGCCTTATTTGAATACAAGATTTCGCCCATTAAACAAGTCGTACGAAGCTCTTATTCCACGCCTCCTCCAACGTGGAAATGTCGATCCACACGGTCGCCCATTTTTAGTAGTCAACGGTCTGATCACATCTTGTTCAAAAGATTCGACTTGAAGTATATAATAAACAAAAGATTAAAACTCACGTTCCATGAAAGTTTTATTGCGTATATTTTAATTTTTCAATAGTTTTAATGTTGGAGCTGAAGTCAACAGTGAGAAAGCTGGATCTTATCGTTCTAGCACAGTTTTTCACAGACTCAAATTTTCACTTCTGTTATTCATTGGCCCATTGCAACACTGCAGCAAAATGGTTCGTATTAATAGAAAGCGCACTGTATTTCCAGCCATTCCATCGGAAGCTCAACAGATTAAACTGTCGTCCTTAGATTTACGAATGCTCTTCTTCAACTACATTCAAAAAGGCCTCCTTTATCAAATCCCTGTGGACGACTTCTCTTCTTATGTAGACCGTCTTGCCTTCCTCCGCCCGTCATGAGTGCTTTGGAAAGTGATGCCCATGCCCATTTTATTTGTCCCTCATCCTTAATTTAATCCAACTCATTTCATATTTACCCTTATTTCTGTCATGTCGGTGAACTTTCCTTTTGGGTAAGTGTGGGTTAACTAGGTCAATGCAATAAATTAAGTATAAATCAGGCTTAATTAAAAGTCTCGTTGGGATTTTATAACGTGATAATTTGCAATAATTCAATCAGAAACAAATATAAAGTATGTAATACTTAGTTCAATGATTGAAGGTGAGAGTTGGTTGGAGAAATTTTTGAGATTTATTTAATGTTTGCTTAGAAAATGATATCTTTATTTTAGTGAAGTGTTTTGGATTTTATGTTAGGTTTGTATATTAATAGAGGATAAGTTTAGAGATCCATGATGCAATCATGGTCATGAACTTGTATTTTGAGTTCATACTCAATCTTGTATATAATGATGTTCTATTTTGTAATTTCATCTAATAGATAATGGTTTGTTTTACATTTTTTTAAAGAAAAGGGATTGACAATAATTTTTAAAAATATTTTAAATGGTTGTCGGTTCATCAAAAGAAAACAAGGTATCCTAGATCAACACCCACAAAGTGAATACGGATAAAAAATAATATATAAGGTCCCTATAATGTAAATTTGCTACTCTTTTTATTGCACCAAATCAAAATGTGTCATTATTGATTGGTCGATTACTCTAAAATGAATTGATTTTGAATGCTTACACTTAGATTTGGTGATTAGAATGCATTGAATATTTTTAAATACTAGCATATAATAATAAATTGCATGAAATGTGTTTTCAATCATCTCAAGGTGGGAGGGTGAATGGGGTCAATTGACTAACTTTAAAATTTAATTTTTTTTAAAAAAAAGCTAGCAAATTTTCAACCACAAGGTCACCCTCACAACTACATAATTGTACAAAAATGGGTTAATGGTAAAATCATAGTAGTAAATAGATAGATGGAGGTGGATGCATAGGTGAATGTGATAAATGAGTAAATAAGGTGAATGTATAAAATTTTGTGTATTAGGATAGAAAAAGGTTAATTGTATGGGGATGTGTGCATATGGATGGATAAAGGGCCAGGAGAATGAGCCCAAGTTCAGACAAGATCATGTTACTTGTTGATATGTATGTATATATCAAGATATTACCTAAAGCTAAGCACAAAACTAACTAGAAGATAACATGGGTATGAAAATTTCACATTATATTTTTCCCACTTTGAGGTGTATGCCACTCCATGTGAATCCTAAAATTATCATATAGTTCAAAGTATGTACATTATAGAAAAACATGCATGTAATTTAAATATTCAAGGACTCAAATGATATCACTATGGGGTTCATACAAAATAATGAACCTTATAAGGCATGAATTTTTAAGCATGCCCTAAGGTATGTGTGTGTCATAAATTCTAAAGAAAAAAATGCTTAATGAGTAGCTTCTATATCACAAATGAAAATATAATATAAAATAGGAACTTGCTAACTATCTACAAAATTGAAATAAGTGATGAATAAAGTTGAAATATTCTCCCTATTTAGAAAGTAATGTAAAAATTATTATACTCAATTGTGTAAGAAATGTATGGTAGCAGAATAAATTCCTACACTAACCTTGAGAGGAGAGTAATGCAAAACTTTTTAAATCTTTACAACAATTACATAAATTAAACAAAAGTAAACATAAATATCATGCATAACACAACACAATGATTCACGAGGGGAAAATCCTTTCAAGAGAAAAACTGCAAACTCCAAAAGTTTCCCAATGTATTATTTAGAAATCAAGAAGATTATAATATACTTACAGAAAAAGCTTCTCATATGAGTATCGCCAACTAGAGATCGAGAGGCAACACAACAACTATCAAAGACTCAAAATATATCACAACATATTCATAACATAATGCACTCATAAAATAGGGTTGTCTTTTAGGGAAAGATAAGCCAACAAAATATCTACCATCATATTTGAGACCTAATGATGAATAGTCCAAGTTTACAATAATAAAATATACAAAAAATGTGGCTTTTAGGGGTGTTTCCCCCAAACTCTCATCGAGGTGTGTGGCCCCTAGAAGCCCCCACTAGGAGGATGGCATCCTCAAACCTTGTAGGGGGTACCCCCCACCCTACACCCCCTACACTCAAATTTATTAACTTGTTATAATAGCAAGGTTAAGACACCATTTTTCTAACAAATTGCACACATGTGACTCCATTGTCATGTCTCTTTTTTCTATAAGAATAATCGATGCTCCTTAAGTCTATTTCCATTTCCCATAGTCTTGGAAAAATAAATTAGGGAAATGACTTTATAATAATTTGGTGTGTTTTATTGTATATGTACCCAAATTATAGGTCCCTTTAGGTATTATGTCATCAATATTTATTCATTTAAGTGTTGTTGGTCGAGGATGTTGGTGTGAGACTCCTCAAGAAGAGAAAAAGAAGATTTGAATTTGTACTTTCGAGGGAAAGAAAGTATTCAATTTCCTATTTAAACCTAAAGTCAAAGGTTAGTGACATAATATATTTGTATAATATTATTCCTTAAATAGATTAGAATTCATATTCATTTTTCATTGGAGATTAGAGGATAAAAACCCCTTGATTCCCATAGTTAGCTAGAGGACGAAAACCCCTATCCAACATTAATCAATCCCACTCAAGTACTGCATTTGAGCTTAGGTAGCTCTCTCTTAGCACCTAGAGATTATAATTTAGTGGTGGCTTATATAGCACCCCCTTTGATGTGAATTTGTTATGCTTCCAATGATCATATCAATGTTATTGTTCTAGAACATGAATTCACTGTAACTATGATCTTTTATTGTAATAAGAGGAACAAATACTGATTGCACATTGTTGTTCACTTGCAAGGGTTTATAATTTATTTTTGCATATTTTTTTAAGCCTATTATCTATTAGGATACAACTAATTTGAAATAAGATCCAATCATTGGCATCTTATGGAATGAAATCAAATTGAAGTATTGAAAATCCCTAATCAAGGATATTATAGTGGTAGTAGAGCCTTGATCCTTCCAACATGTGGATCAAGTGCTTATGTGATATGTTGGAAACAAGATGGCAAATGGAACAAGGCACAATTTTATAGAGGGAGAAAAGGTTTGAGTAGCCATTTTTTATGCAATTATCAATTTGGATGTAGGGTAGAGAGAAATGGCCCAAGCACTCAAAGATATGATGGCAATGTTGGTGCAATTTGTGCAAGGTCAAAAATATCCTAAGATTCCAAATTCACATATCAAAAGGATAAGTGTATCTAGGGTCAATCAAATGATTGGTTCTTTTCCCAATCCCTTCCAACCAAAATCCATACAAAGAATAGAATTTTTTGAGTTGATTGGAGACTTTTTAGACCTACGTGTTGAATATAAAGGTAGGTAGAGCAAGAAATTTAGGGTGATTTGTTATTTTTTGCATTTTAGAACATCAAATTCTAAAATGGTCCTTGAATCAAGAAGAAACCCATTTAGAATTATGCTACCAAGGAATTACAACAATGTTTTGTCAAGGTCCATCTTCCTATGTTTGATGGAACACAAAAGTGTTAAGTGTGTGCTTGGATCTAGAAAATCAACACATATCTATCTTAAAATCCTATACATGAAGAAGAAGCCACCAAATGTGTTTCCTTCCATATAGAAGGGGTAGCCCATGAATGATGGTACCATGGCATAGTGACACAAGGGCATAGTCTCATCACTAATTTTGAGGACTTCAACCAAAGGTTGATCAAAATATTTGATAAGGTTGATCTAGAAATAAACTTTCAAGAATTGGTACAACTAAAATACTATGAATCATTGGAACACTACATAGGTGAATTTCAAATAATAGTTATTAAAGTTCCTAATGCATCTAAGAAAATAATCATGGTTAGATATTCATCTAAGGATTGGTATAACCACTCAAAGGATTATCAAGGTATGGAGCCTTTAACCTTCAAGAGTAAATAAAATGGCCCTTTGCTTTGGAGTCTTTCTTAACTTAGCATAAATCTTATGCTAATGTACTTATAAAATAGAAGAAGTTCCAAATGGGAGAATCAAGAAAATAGAATATTATGCCACCATTAGAAAATAAATGAAGAGAGTGGAAATGAACTCACAAGGAAGAAACTCTATTTCCATTGCAAATAACCCTAGGAAAGAGAAAAAATTCCTTGGCATTAGTTAAATGAACTATATTGAAGTTAGGTCAAATGAGGAAATAAAATAAGTTGAGAATGAGATGGAAAATAAAGAATCCGATGAAGAAGAGGAAGACATAGGTAAAATATCTCTTGTGTCTCTCTCTATAACTCAAAGTTGTAAGCAACTTGTGCAAAAAATACCTTACATGCTTGTCATTACATATTCTAAGTCCAATTCCATTCCTAATTGTATTTATATTTATAGTGTTCAAAAATGTACTCCTTTCATTCTCAAACTATGTTTGGGTCCCTTAATTAAAATGGACTTAATTAGGCCTTTAATTTTACCAATTATGTATTTAAAATCCTAATTAATTTCATTTTCCGAAAGAGGAACCTACATTAAACAATTGCAAACATCAAATTACACATCTTGGAAAATGTGTGTCCTAGGTTTAGGGCCTAAGACCCATTCGCCCTTTGGTGAATGTGTCCTCCTTAAGTTTAGGATCCCATTTTTTTATTTTTTGGTGGCATTTCAATAACCTTAATTCAAATTGCAATTGTCATTTTTTCATGTTTAATTGTCAGTAATTAAGTAAATACCTATAAATACAAGGTATTTTTATCAATTCAAATCTAACACACTTTATGCAAGCATTCCTAGAGAGAATATTATTGTAAAGATCATTGGATAGTATATTTATCATTCAATTATATTGTAGCACTCAATATCCTATCGTGATTTCAAGATTTATGTGTGTTCATGTATGTTTTTGAGCTAACATTGTGATGTAGGTTTCAAGTTTTCAAGCATCAAATAAAATGTCAAATAAAACATCCAATCAATCCATTTCATGCAAGATTCAATCCTTGGATTGATGTGATAAACTTCAATCCTTGGATTGATGTGATAAACTTCAATCCTCTAAGGTCAGCCATTAAAGGGTTTGGTGAGTTGCAATAAGTTAGTTTTCATTCATCATTCCTTCCATTTTTATCATTATTTCATTATCAAGGTTTAATTACCAAAATAAGTTTTGACCAAGGAAAACCCTTATACACCAAAAAAAAACATTTTTCTCCTCTTTGTGCGTTTGAAAATTTGTAGGTGAAGAAGGATTGAAATTGGATCAAAAGTGCAACTTTACAAAGTTGTCATCAAAGTTGTCAAGATACAGAAACTCACCTACAGGTTTTATTTCTAGCTTTCTAATAGTGAAACTTGGTGGAATCAAAAGCTTAGATTTGAAATCAAAGGACTACAAAAATAATTTTTAGAGCCTTGTACAAAGACCTATTTTCCCTTGGGCAAATGAGTCCTGAGCAGGACACTTTGCAACACTTTTGGTGATAGGTACACAACAATTTAACCTTTTTAGATATATTGGTTGATGATTGTTTCTGATAGTATTATCATAATAATTCATGTTTCAAGTGATAGATCTCATAAATTATATATTGTTAATGCACTTTTATTCTTCTCCCAAAACTGAATTATTCAATCATATTTTACTATTTTTCTATAATAAGGAAGTTAGGGAAACAAAGTGTCCAAATCTAGGGTTGTCTCATCTTGGTGGTTGCAAATCAATTCTAACCATTTGTGAAACTATCCCTCTTCCTAATGAATGTGGAAAATGTGGATTGGTGATTAGATGGACATTCTCTTTGTGCTTTTTGGCATAGGTCCCTCATTTCTAGGTCTTCCTATTTCACCTTCTCACCATTTTCCTACATTTCATTTTGGTGGATCTGACTTTGTACATCTTAATTTCTAATTTGGAGATATTAAAAACCCTAGATCTAGATTTTCATTATTTCATTTTTGCATTAGTTGTATTTGCATTACATTGAGAGTTTAGTTTTGCATGTTTGCATCACTTAAATTCATAAAAAAAATCAAAAAATTGCATTCAGTTTGCATACATCTTACATTGTAGTTGCATTAAGAGTGTCCTTTGGTCATTTAGATTCAATTTTAGTTCAAAATTACATCCCAAAAGTTGTGACTTTGTTCACTTATTTTTCATTATTTACACTTGCATTAAGACACCTAAAACTAGAAAAATCTACCACAGAATTCACAGTCTACAACCTAAAACAAAAAGTTTTTGAACATCAAGAAAGAAACAAAAACTTTAATTTTTCCAACCCCTATACAAAGGCTCATTCACCCTTGGGCGAAACTATCCTTGTACAAGTGTTGTTTTAAATTTTTGGGCATTATTTTGTCTCTTTTTGTTTCATTTCATACTACCAAATTTGTGTTTCAATTTCAGCAAACAAAAAATTTTGTACTTTCTTGCATTAAGTTCAATTGGTCAAATTAAGTGAATTGTTTGAAATAAAAATTTATATTAAAAAGACATCATTTTTAGGTTTTTGCATAGCATAATCAGTAAATCATCATGTTTCAAATCTGAAAATTGTAAAAAAAAATCACACTGGCATTATGATTCCTACTTTTGGGTGTTTATTACATTTGTCTAGTGCCTTCTCTCCATTTTGGGTGCACTTTTGGTTTGGTGAAACTTGTATGAGATTAACAACTTGGTGTCCTATTACCAATACTTTAGTGATACATAGTTTGAAACTCATTCCATCTTGTGCTAGTACATTTAACATGGATCTTGAGTTTTCCAACTCTTTCACTCATAGTGTTGATACTAGTCAACCCATTATGGATCATAGCTTTAATACCACATTTCCCATGACTACCTTAGACACAACCAATTTGAATGATGTTGACATAATATTTTTTAATGTCCCTCAAGAGAAGCTAAAACAAGGTATGTGGCAATCATCATGGAAAAATGTGCCCTATGGCAAAAAAAATTCAGAAAAATCAAAATTAGTCAACTTGACATAAAAATTTGAATAAGCTATCTATATTAATTCAAAAATATGTAAGAATAAAATCTATAGAAATTGAATGTAGTTTCTAAACTACTTCAGGGTTTGTTTCCTAGTACCCTATTTAAGTGAAAATTCTTGAAACTCTAAATGGAGGGTACTTTAAATTTCAAGGAAAAAATAAGCAGCTGTGTGTCTTTTGACCACCCTAAGCACAATAAAATGATAATATTTTTTTTATAATATTTTAGATATAATTAGAGGACCTATGCCCTTATCAGATGCATATATTTTTAAAATTTTTTTCCAAGTAAATAATTAATTATTATTTTTTTATTACAAATTTTTAAAAAATATAAAACCCATGTTCCAATTTCACCTTAACTTGGTCAAAATTCATGAAATTCAATCTTCTTTTCAATCATATAGTATGTGAGCATAGAATGTGTGATGCATGTTTTGATTCAAAAAATGTGATACTGTTTGAAAGCTATAGATTTTTTCAATCAACCTATCAATTAGGACTTTAGTCATAATTCTGAATAAAAAATGAATAATAATTACTTATTAAATTCAAAGTAAAGCATAATTTATATTGGTGGAAAGCTGAGAATCACCTTTAAAAACCCTTTTTGTTTCATCAATTTTGGTGAAAAAATAGTTGTCACCGCATAATGATCATATTGCCACTTTTTGGCCCATCATGATCTGCACATACCCAACAAAATGGATGAAGCCTTAGAAAAATTGTAAAACTTTGTGAGTGTTGAATACATTGTTGGTATTGTGGTTCCTATCATAGATAACATGAGGAAAATGCTTGATAATGAACAAGGAATATAACTTGTGTGTATTATAGATCATATAATTGATAATAATGTTCCTACAATGGCTAGTTGTGCTCAAACTTTGGGGTACACTCAAATTCAGGGTGGAAATTCAATTCCTCCTACAACTGTGGCCTCTATTCTTACATACACTCATCCAACTATTACAACAAGGCAACCCACTAGCAATGGAAATACAACCTTAGGTATCTCCATCAAGGGAAACCCTTTAGCTTTGTGAATTCAAATCTCATATCTCCCAATCCATCTCCCCTCACAAACTTGCAATTCACTTGTCCTCTAAACACATACACACCTCCATCTCACAACACAACCAATGATTTCATCCTTAACCAAATTTTGCAAAATGTTTCATCCCTCCAACAACAAATTTCCACATTGAACCAAAATCAAAATGGCCAACCTTCACAATATGTCAAAAGAAACCCATTATCCTTGGAGATATTGAGAGCACAAATTCCACAAGGTATAGAGATTCCTAGATTTGATAAATATGGTGGTAAAGGAGACCCTAGCAACCATGGACATCAACATATATAGCCTCGTGTAGTGATTTCATTTTTGAAGGTAAGCTCTTGGCTAAACTTTTTCCTAGGTCTTTGAATGATACAACCTTGGAATGGTTTTTCTCTTTACTGAATAACTCAATTAGTTCATTCAATGAAAATTTTGATGCCTTTCGTAACCATTTCCAAGTGTATATTGGTCCCAAGATGACCTTAGCCAATTTAATGAAGTGTAAACAAAAGGATGATGAAAATATCACTGATTTTATAGCACGATACCAATTGATTTACTCATAAATAAATATTAAGATTTTCAATGTCGATCTTCAAAGATTCTTCATTAAAATTTACAAAAAAAAATTCAAGACAAGTTTTGGATGATGAAATTTCCCTCCTTTACACATTTATGCATGGCTCTTCATGACTATCAGAATTTAGTTAGTCATCATGAAATGAAAACTCCCTCTAATCACCTTGAGAAATCCAAGTTTGTGCCCCATAACAATTTTCAACCATTCAAGAAACAAAATAAGAGATTTTTACAAATCAACCCACCCCAAACAAGTCAACATGTTGAGTCTCAAAAAGCTACCATGAAAACAACAATTTCACATCAATTCAGAGAGTGCAATAGACAATTTACCTCATTACCTAATACCCTCCATTCTATCATGTTGCAACTTTTGGGTAAGAACCTAATTACCTTACCTCCTATTACAAACCTTGATGAACTACAAATCCCTTACCTCAGAACTATAATGCTAATGCCTTTTGCCATTATCACTAATAAAATGGACACAATATGGAACATTGTAAGCATCTTAAACATATTGTGCAATACCTCATGATTATAATCACATCCAAATTGGTGGTCTTTGTTGGGAAAATTTGTATCAACCTTGTAATTACATAAGTTATTATTGATACATAGCTTGTATTGTTCATACGATGACAACGAGGGGTGTGGGGGTTCCCCCCTACGATGGGTCTGGGAGTTGTGCACCCTGGTGAGGGCTCAGGGGTAGCCCCCTTGAAAGGAAAATTTTATTTATATTTTATTGTAAATTTGGACCACTCATCATTAGGTCTTAGATTTAACGACGACATTTTATTAGCTTGAATTTCCCTGTCCTGCCTTTTATGAGGGCATTATATTTGGTTGTGTAGTGTGATTTCTAAGAGTCTAATAGTGGTTCGTGTTACCTATGGATCTCTTAGTTGGTGATACCCCCATGAGAAGTTTTCTTGCTCTACAATCATATTGTAATCTTTGTGGATTCTAAATAATATATTAAGTGCCTTTACAGGGTTTTTCTCTCGAAGGGCTTTCCATGTAAATCACTATGTTGTGGTATGCATGATATTTGTCTTTATTTTTGTTTAAGTTTCTATAGCCGTTAAAGAACTATAAATTTTTTGAATTATTCTCCTCTCAAGATTAGTGTAGGAAGTTGTTTCGCTACCTTAACTTCCTTACAGTGGTAATGATCAAGGAAATAAGTTTGTTGCCCCACCCAACCAAAATTTTCAAATTTTTACTAATCCAATGCAAAATCATAACATCTCTTTTGTGAAAGCTAATGATACCAATCTAATGATGTGATGAATGTTGACATGACTAATGATAACATGAGTGATAATGAGGATGATTCTATAGATACTATGGTTAACCTCATTGATCTTCAACCTTATAAGGGTCAAACAACCTTTTCCATGAACATTGCTTTCTCACAAAATGACATAATCAAACATGCATATGATGGTCCTCTTTACATTATTGGAAGAATCAATGACAAGCCTACTAATGGGCTATTAATTGATCCCATCTATGTAGAGAACGTGATCAATGAGGAGCTCTTATTTATGCATGAAATTTATCAAAACTCTTATGAACAAATGAAAGCATGGATCAAAACACATAATGGTTTTGCTTGCTCTATACAATAGGTTTGAGTTCTCTTCCTTTAAAATTTGGACCGAAACAATTGAATTTCTCATTCTCCATCATCCTATTGTCGGACCAATTCCGTGTGAAGCTTGGTTATCCATGGCTACTCTCTATGGATGTTATCTCATTAGTAGTGCATAAATGCTTAAAATTTCCATTTGGCAATGACATTTTTACCGTGCATCATAGTGGCTTTAATCCCATCTCTTCCCATGGGAATTTCTCATTGGATTTCTTTGTTGAATGAACAAGACAACTAAGATGGCCCGGGTTAATCAGTTTTATCTAATAAAAACATAAAAAAATCCTTAATAGTAATCAGATACACATGCATTCAATAAACCCTTATTTTTTTAATGTGATTAATCATGAAATGTAGATAATGGAAACTGAAATAGCAACACCATACACAAGAGAACACCAAATTTACATGAAGAAACCAATGAGAGAAAAACCATGGTGAGGATTAGCTCACAATATAAGTAGTTGTAAAACTGGTACAACGGCTCATTGCCAGAATAGGAGACATTGTCCAAAATTCTCACATCCAAGGTTCACTACCATAGAAAGAAATACAAGAAGATAGAAGAGAAATGTTACATAGAGAACCCTTTCTCAATGCAACATGGAATCCACCACAATGCTCCAACACTTTCACAATCTAGCATGAAAGATTTCAGACACCTTTGACTCACTACAATCAGGAATCCAATACTTTGAATTTCTTAATGATTTTCTCAAATTTGCATCACACACATCACTTGCATTGACCTCACATCCATCTTTCTTCTCTCTTTATTCTCTCTCAACTCACAACAACTCCACTTTTATTTATATCAACCTCAACCTTAAATATATTCTCCAAGGTCGGCATTCTATTTGTTGCATTTACAAATTCAAATTAGGTTGGCACCTAAATATTCCCGCAGTGGATAGGAATGAAAAGGAACTAAAAAAAAACTTAACCAAGACCCAAAATCAAGTCTCACATTCCACATTATGCATCCATTAATACTTGAACATTTTCAACTGTGGTGTAGACACCAGGTTGGCCATTACCCATGAAAACACATTAAACATTAAGTACACACTTCTGAAACTTCTGATGCACCTAACTACAAATATTCTTGACACAAACAAGAGAACAACACCATTAACTCTCCTTTAAAACCACAAGTCCTGAAAAGCAACTGCAGATAAATGTGGAGAAAATAAATTTCTCCCTAACACCTTTGTACAACACTATAAAACTAATTCACATACTGGTGAACACAACTTCCTTTCACCAATGATCCAGAACCCAAAATTATGAATATAGAAGCCTCTAACAACCTCGATCCACACAAGAATAGCATCAAAATAGAAGAAACATGGAGCACGATTCGAAGCACACTTTGAACACTTGCACAATACTATTTTCTTTGTTTATCAAATTTTCTCAAAAGCATTTGGAAATCAAGTACCAAAGATATCATCTCAACTCATTACTTCATTCCAACTCATCTCTAGACACTACAACAAAATATATATCCACATACTCACAAAACTTTTCCAATATCTTAGCTACAAATGTACAACCTACAACAACCTATTTCCCTCTTTTCCATAATTTTCTCAATGTCCTTGAAATTTTCATCATGCAATAACTTCCTTAACACACAGTTGACATCAATGAAAATACCAATCAATAAACTTCTTGTTGACATCAATGACAAGACCTTTATATTGCAACAATCTCCCCCTTTGTCATTGATGGCAAAACATTATGTGAAAAACCATCAAAGACAACACAATAGCTCTAAATGCACTTTCTTTTCTCACCCTGAATGATTTGAAAATATGCAAAAATTTCTCCACTAATACCTTACACTTTTTTTTCACATGATACTTTCTAACCCTTTGACATCAATGGAAAAGGAAAAAAAAATTGCATTATTCTCCCCCTTTGACATTGAACCAACATACCTGCTCTGAATACTCCCCCTTAGGAGTATACCAAATCAAATTAGCAACTCAATGACAACACATGACACTACCTACTCCCCTTGAGAGGTACCCACCAACATCAATCCATCCAAACAAGGAATAGGTCCATAGATCCACTAGACTGATGCATCTCCATATGCATCTAGTTTAACGAAGGAGGGGTAACAACCCCCAACCTCTCCCCAAGATACTCGAAAGTATCCTTAAGAAGAGCCTTAGTAAATATGTCAACAATCTAATCCTTTGTAGGTACATACTCAAGTTTCACCTCATTCTGCATAACCTTCTCTCTCAGAAAGTGATACCTAATTGATATATGTTTTTTCCTTGAATGCATCACTGGATTCTTTGAAATGTTAATTGCACTTGTATTGTCATAAAAGATAGATATAGACTCGCCATATACAACTACATTGGTATCCTTCAGTTTCTATCTTGTCCACAACACTTGTGTACAACATGACATATTGTTGCAATATTCTTAGCCTCTACAATAGACAAAAAATTGAATCTTGCTTCTTACTCAACCACGTTACCAATCTACATCAAGAAAGAATGCTCCAACACTTGTAATTTTCCTATCATCAACACAACTAGCCCAATATGCATCTATATAAGCACTTAATGTGAAATCAGTATCCTTAGGACACTATAAGCCATAATTTGGAGTGCCTCTTAAATAACTAAATATCCTTACTATTGCAACATGTGTTTCTTTAGGATCTTCTTGAAATCTAGCCACAAGACAAACTGCATGCATGATATCCAGTCTAGTAATAGTTAGATATAGTAGTCCACCAATTATAGATCTATATTTGCTCTGATCAACCTTAGGTGAATCATCATGTTTACTCAATTTACAACTAGTCACCATAGGAGTGCATACAGGTTTTGAGTCATCCACTCCAAACTTCTTCAACATCTCTCTGACATACTTAGACTGTGATATGAAAATCCCTTTATTTTTTTGATTAATTTGTAGCCCAAGGAAGAAATTCATCTCCCCAAACATTGACATTTCAAATTCTTTTTGCATCTATTCAACAAATTTCTTACACGTAGCTTCATTTCCATCAAAGATAATATCATCCACATATACAACCACTATCAAAATCTTGTTTTCCTCAATTTTGCAATAAATATTACTATCTGTGATGCCCTTACTAAATCCTTGTTGTATCAAATATATGTCCAGTCTTGCATACCAAGCTCTAGGAGCTTTCTTCAACCCGTATAGTGCCTTCTTCAATTTACATACCATATCTGATTGATCTGATAGTTGAAATCCTTTTGGTCGTTCCATGTAAACTTCTTCTTCCAATTCTCCATTTAGAAAATAAGACTTAACATCCATCTGGTAAACATTAAAGTCCTTGTATGTTGCAAATGCCAAAAAAAATTGATAACTTCCATCCTAGCCACAAGAGAAAATTTCTCCTCAAAGTCTATTCATTCCACTTGTGCTCGTAACCCTTACACACAACTCTTGTCTTATTCCTTACCACTTCTCCATTCTCATTCAACTTTTTTCTAAACACCCACTTAGTTCCAATTATATTCTTGTTTTTTGTTCTAGGAACCGATTTCCAAGTCTTATTTTTCACATTTTGCATGAGTTCTTCTTTCATTGCCTTCATCCAATGTTTATCCTTGCATGCTTCACTCACTTTTTTAGGTTTAACTTTAGAAAGTAAACACATATTTACCTCAACTTCAACATCTTTGCTTCTTGTCAATACACCTTTCCTTTTGCCTCCAATGATTTGTTCTTCTGAATGATTCTTTTGCACATACCTAGGGGTCTTAGGGGTCTTCTCTGGAGCTTCTTTCTCTTCATTTTTCACTTCTTCTTCATTAGCTTTGTATTCTTCTACTTCTCTACAATCGGGTTCATCTGACAAATATCCATCCACTTCAATTGAATTCTGCAAGTTTTCATCAACCTTAACATTTGCATTTTCAACTATCTTTCTTAGCCTTTTTTTGTAACATTTGTAAGCTTTTATTTTGGTAGAATATCCAAGGAAGATATCTTCATCATACCTTGCATCAAACTTTCCTAAGTTTTATTCTTGTCTTTTGATATAACATTTACTTACAAATACTCTAAAGTACATCCCAGTAGGAATCCTTCCATACCATAACTCATAGGGATTCTTTGTGTTGTTAGCTTTAACTTTTACTCTATTAAGTATGTAAAAAGTAGTATGAATTTCTTCCCTCCAATATACTTCCAGTATATTTTCTTCTTTCATCTTAGTCTTAGTAGCTTCTTGAATCATCTGGTTTTTCCTCTCAACCACTCCATTTTGCTGAGGAGTTCTAGGGGTAGACAAATGCCTCTTTATTCCATGAACTTCACAAAACATGATGAACTCATTGGAGGTGAATTCACCACCTCTATCAGACCTCAAAAAATTTATTTTCAAATCCATTTCATTCTCAACCATAACTTTATACACCTTGAATTTATCTTGTATACTTCTCACTCTTGTAGGACCATAAAGATCTGTATGAATTAATTCTAGTAGTCTGGTACAATAGATTGTTCCTTTCCCTTGAAAATACTCCTTACTTAATTTCCAAACTAACAAACCCTGCAAACAACATTGATAGGCTTTGTGATTCTTGGTAGGTCTCTCACTACATGAACTAAACTGATTCTCACCAAATTATCAAAATTCATATGACACATCCTTCAATGCCATAACCAACTATCACTAATCTATGACATAAAGCAATTACCATCAACACCCTTAAGCTTATATAAATGTTTCCATTTGTTCTATTACCAGCAACAATCACAATTCTAGGCCATTTTTTGATCTCACATGTTTCATCCTTAAACACAAGATTATATCCCTTGCTACACATTTTTCCAACACTCAAAAGGTTATGCCTTAAACCCTTAACATAGTCAACATTAAATCAATGTTATGCTTGCCATCAAAACTGATTGAACCTATTCCACAAATCTTAGCTCTTGAATCATCTCCAAATTTAACTAGTCCTCCATCATATTTTTCAAATTTAACAAACTTACTCTTGTCTCTGGTCATGTGATTAGAGAAGCCACTATCAACAACCCAGTAATTCTTATCCTCTTTAACATGAAAAAAAATACCAAAGTACCTTCAACCTTATCCTTCTTCTTCGGAATACTTTCCTTCACACAACTTTTAGAGTTAGTAGAACTAGGTTCGTCTTTTATAGCCAGGAACAAGCATTCATTTTCATCAAAATATCTATAATTAGATTCGTCATCAGAAATGCCAACATCTTCTCTAACATAGTAAGCTTTATTAATCATCTTTTGTTTATTCTCCTTACTCTTATTGTTTATAGCTCTTTTCAAACATCTAGAAGCATAATGACCTATATCACCATAGCTAAAACATTTGAAAGGTAATTTACCTTTGTACTTGTTGGTACCCTTCTCCATTCTTCTTACAAAATTAGCTTCCACATCATCAAGATATTCCTTATCTGAATCTTCTTGACCTTCTCTGATACTCCAACTTTGAAATCGGTCTCTAGTGCTATACCATTTTTCAAACCCTTTTTCCTCATTCCAAAAGTAGTTAGTGTACCAATCATCTGATCTCTAGAATAAGTATCAAGATTTGTAATTTCCTCAATAGTAGATACCTTTTCACTATAAGAATCAGGAAGAGATCTGAGAAATTTCTTTACCAATTTAGATTCTTTGAGTTGTGCACCAAGACCTCTCATTGTGCTCACTAGCTCATCAACTCTCTACATGTAGATTTTGATTGTTTCATCTTCATACATATGCAGGGTCTCAAATTGTACCTTCAAATTCTGCAACTTTGCTTGTTTGACTTTTTCATATCCTTCATAAATGCTTTCTAGCTCATCCCAAACCTCTTTAGCAGTCTTGAAACTCAACTTTTACTAATTCAGTATTTGAAATACTATTCACAATAATAAATCTTGCCTTACCATTGATCTCATGCACCTTGATCTCTATACTTGTACTTGGACCATTTACAGGTGGAGTATATGTAGTCTGATAATCATTTTTAACCTTCAATACCTAAGTTGCCAAATATACTTCCATATTTGTTTTCCAGAATGAATAATCTATGCCATCAAATCTAGGGCATTCCAAAGAAACCTTGTTTTCCATCTCGAATCTACCTCAATCGGTTAATCTCTTCTTCAAGGAACCTTTCTCTAATACCAATTGTTGAATGAAAAAGATAGTTCTGAGAGGGTGGGTGAATTAGTTGTATCTAATCAGAACATCAAAAAACCTCAATAATTGTAATCAGATCCACATGCATTCAATAAACCCTTATTATGTTAATGTGATTAATCATGAAAGTAGATAACAAAAACTAAAATGACAACACCATGCACAAGAGAACACCAGATTTATGCAGAAAACCAAATGAGGGAAAAACCATGGTGAGGATTAGCTCACAATATAAGTAATTGCAAAATTTGTACAAGGGCTCCCTGCCAGAATAGGACATGTTGTCCAAAAAGGCTCATAACCAGGGCTCACTGTCATAGAAAGAAGTACAAGAAGATAGAAGATAAATGTTGCACAAAGAACACTTTCTCAATGTAACAAGGAATCCACCACAATGCTCCAACACTTTGTAGTCTAGCATGAAAGATTTTAGACACCTTCAGCTCACTACATTTATAAATCCAATACTCTACTTAGATTCACATCACACACATCACTTGCATTGGCCTTTCATCTATCTTACTTCTCTCTTTATTCTCTCTCAACTCACAACAACTCCAATTTTATTTATATCAACCTCAACCTTAAACATCTTCTCCAAGGTCAACATTCTATCCATTGTATTTACAAATTCAAATTAGGTTGGCACATCAACATTCTTGCAGTGGATAGGAATGAAAGGGGACTAAAACAAAACTTAACCAAGACCCAAAATCAAGTCTGACATGCCACACCATGCATCCATTAATACTTGAACATTTATGAATGTAGTGTAGACACCAGGTTGATTGTTACCCATGAAATCACATTAAACATTAAGTTCACGCTTCTGAAACTTCCGATACACCTAACCATGAATCTTCTAACACAAACAAGAGAACAACACTATTAACTCTCCTTCAAAACCACAAGCCCTGAAAAGCAACTACGGAGAAATGTGGAGAAAATACCTTTCTCCCTGACAACTCTGTACAACATTGCAAAACCAGTTCACATACTAGTGAATACAACTTCCTTTCACCAATGATCTAGAACCCAAAATTCTGAATATAATAGCATCTAACAACCTTGAACAACATACTAAATCCACACAAGAATAACATCAATACAGAAGAAATGTGGAGCACGATCCAAAGAACACTCTGAACACTTGCACAATACTATTTTCTTTGTTTATCATTTTTTTTCAAAAGCACTTGGAAATCAAGTACCAAAGATATCATCTTAGCTCATTACTTCATTCTAGCTCATGTCTAAAATATAGCTCCATGTACTCCTGCCCAGCACTTCCTCAATATCTCAACTACACATGCACAACCTGCAACAACTTATTTTCCTCTTTTCCATAATTTTCTCAATATCCTTGACATTTTCATCATGCAACAACTTCCTTAACATACTATTGACATAAATGACAACACCTTCATACTTGCAACATTCTTTTGGCCCCAACCCATGGAACTTATTAAGCCTCATGAGGATTTCTTTCTCAAATCTTACCAAAAGTTTAAGGCAAGGCACATAGAATAATTATCCCTTAACAACATGCCTCAGCCCATGATTGAGCCTACTATCATTGATGAACCCATGATTGAGCCAAAATATCTTCCAAGTAACCAAGAAAAATCCATGAAAAATCCCCTCTATTTCCTATAAGATACCAAGAGACAATTATACAATTCTTGTTGTGCCTCCTAAGATCAATTTTTTTTACAAAGCTAAAGAGAAAGTAGTTGAACCTTCCATGGTTGCTTTTGTTCCTCCCTTGTGGGAAGAAAAGAAACCTATGGTTGATAAGCCCACTCCTACACAATCATAACTTGAAAATCATACAAGAAGAAACAGAAATGGTAAAGAGCATAGGCACATGCATCATTGTATTGCTCATCAGTTAGTAGAAAGGAATAAAAAAGAAAACCAAGATAAAATACATGATGATCCTCCACCTTCGCCACAACAAGAACATGCAACTTCAATGGACATCATCATTAGGCCTCCTATTATGATTAACTTGGATGATGATGATGTGATTGCTAAAATTGATGAGGAAGTGCATAATGAGATAAATTTATTATTTTCCTCATCCATGAGATTAGATGACAACCATGATGATCCTTCTAACAAGAGTGACTCACCACGTATTGAACTTAGTGATGTTCCTAGTACAGCTCTTGTCGTTGTCCCTTTGGCTAGTTTTTTTCCTTCCACATATGATGAACAAGATTGGGATGCAGATGACCTACTATAGGTTGACTCACATGTGCCATACTAGTCTTTCCTTTGTTTTCTTTTTATGTTCTTTGTGATTGTATGTGTGTAATGTGATCCCTCGTATCATTTTTCTTGGCATATATTTTGTTTGTGAGCCTACTTTGGATGACCCTTGTCACTCTATTGGTGTAAGGATACAAAGCAAGTGAATCTATCATGACATTCTTCTATTTGTATATACATTTTTCTATATGTTGTAAGCCTTTATTTTTCACTTGTTTTGTGCTTTCCTTTTGGGGATGACACAAAGCGTTGAGAAATTTAGGTCTCTTCAATGCTGACCCAAAAGCTTCTCCTTTGTTTTCACTCTCTATGTTTCATTCTTCCCGTGTGCTCATTGTTCGATGAGTCATTTTTGGAATGATGATGATTCTAAGCTCAATAATATCATTGTACCAGAGACATACGATGACCCAAATCCATGGATCCCTAATGTGTTATCTTAGGATTGCATATGGGGGATAACTTCCTTTCCATGGTGTAGATCTACTTGGAAACATTTTTTGTATAGGTCTTTCTGAATAAATCTCTCATGTATTGGAATTTATTATGTTCTAATTTAAAGTAATTGCACATAGCATGGTGTTTATCAATTTCTTTAAAGTGGGGGCCTACGCATCCCCACTCATTGTTTTCTTCAAAGTGTGGTCTTCCTACTTCATGTGATGTGTCTTCTTGGTGGTGACACTAGATTTGATGTCCTTCAAGAGTGTGACCTTTCTCGACATATGGCATTCCTCTTACTGGTAATGTTATGGCTTGCATTCCCTAAGTTGTGAATCTTTTATCCTTGACTAGTCCTCTCTTGGTGACATTAAGCATGATGTTCCCTAAAGTGAGACCTTTCATGAACTAAGCAAAACCCCTTTGACTATCCTATTCTATTGCATTTAAAAAAATTTCACATGGCCACCAATCATAACACAACTTTCTTGCCAGCGGAGCCTTTTTTTTTCATGAGTGTCTGGGTATGTGTAGGATCATCATGGAAAAAATAGGCCCTTAAGTGGCAAAAAAATTAGAAAAATTAGAGTTAGGCAACTTGACGTAAAAATTTGAATAAGTTGTCTATTATTTCAAAAATATGTAAGAATATAATTTGTAGAAAATTGAATGTAGTTTCTAAACTACTAGGTTTATTTAGAAAAAAAAAATCTATTTGGTGAAAATTTGAAATTTCAATGTAGTAGTACTTAAATTTGGAAAAAATAAGAAGTAGATTATGCGCCACCACCTAACCACAATAAAATGATAATATTTTTTATAAGATTTTATATATAAGTAGAGGACTCATGTCCCGATGTGATGGCATTTTTTTGTAATTTTTTTTCAAGTAAATAATTAATTATGATTTTTTTATTACAAATTTATATAAAACTTGTATCAACCACCTTAACTTGGTCAAAACTTCATGAAATTCTTTTTTAATCCTATAGTATATGAAGAAGAATGCACACATGTTTCATATTCAAAAAATATGATTGTTTGAAAGCTATAAATGTTTTCAATCAATTCCTATCAATTAGGACTTTAGTCGTAATTCAAATAGAAAATGAATAATAATTATTTATAATTAAATTCAAAGTAAAGCATAATTTATATTGGTGGAAAGCTAAGAATCTCCTTTAAAAACCCTTTTCATTTCATCAATTTTGTGTAAAAAACAAGTTGTCAGCCACATACCCTACACATACCCATCATATCGCCACTTTTTGGCCCATCATGATCCTGCACATACACATCTAGCATAATGCATCTTGCTAGCCTTGTGGAACCTTATCAAAGTTTTCAAGAGGTATAAATTTTGGTATGGTTTACATATGGGATCCTATAGACCTGGCATGACTTTCCCATCAACCACCTATTTGTGGGTACATACCGACCTAGTGTGTGTTTCTCACTTTCTTGGGGCTCACCTAGTGGACACTAGATTTCACTAGCCCTCATTAGTATTTTTTTTGCATAGTGGACAACAAGTTTTTGTTGATGGGTATTTTTGCACTTCTCAACATAGGTAATGCAGAGGTGCATCACCTCTCTTGAAAGACAATATCCAACAACAAGTCACTGAAAATCACCCCAAGGTCTCTCGGGTGTCAAGTCATGACTTGCTTGGAATGTCTCAGTTGTTTCAATGTGATCTTGCTAGTAATCACAAGGAAAACTTATGTAAGTTAAGTAGGAGGGGAATTGGATCTTCCAATGGAGTTTTTAAGATGTGATAGTTATGATACCATTGTTGTAGGTTCAAACAACAGTCTTGAACTCCTATTTCAACTTCAGATTTGGGTTTATAATGTGCAATGAACCTTTTTCAAATTCACTACTAAAAATAGGTCAAAAGGGTAGGGAAGAGAGTAAGTTCCAAGACCTGAAATTGGAAATGAACAAAGATAATGGAGGACCCTAATGTAGACAACCTTCCTAAAACTAAGTTCCACTTAACCATATTTCCTCACAGTCTCATGAAACTAGTGCAATCTTCTAAGGACTGCATATTTTCAACCATTCATTCACCATAAGCATGAATAAAAGATAGAAATTTAGTGCAGCTTTCAATTTATACCCAAACTAACTTTACACAGCTATTTATCATCAATAAACAACAAAAATTATGGACAAAGAAGGTTTCCAACACAAAAAAATTCTTAAATATCAATATACAACATTAACCAATCTACTAAAGCAAGCTAAAACACATAGAACAACAAAGTTAATCTACTCTAATTCATTAACTATGAGAAGAAGAATCATGCAACATGGAATTGGAACTCAAGAATCCACCAAATCAATGAATTTCTATTAACATTCCAGCAGCATGTCTTTACAACAACTCAACTCTCTTTGAAAATGAGAGGAGACCCCCTATTTATAGTGTCCAAAAAGAAAAATGAATGGCTAGGATTTAATCTCATTGTGTGGCCAAGATTCACTACAAATTAGGGTTTCACCTACCCCCAAAAATTTTACAATTTAAAATTACATTTTGTCTTATAGTCTACTTTGTCCTCTTGTGGTAGCACTGTAGCTCTTTTGTCTTTTAGCTAATTTCCCTGCTGCAACTACTTTGTGAGGAATTCATCATCAATCACAGGATTTCCCTCATTCTTCTTTGTAGTGGCATATTCCACAAACTTTAAGATGAAAACCTGGAGCTTGTTCCACTCCAATATAAGCACTTGGAAGTTCAGTCTCTTAGATTTTCCCGTAATCTCATCCCAGTCCCTATCATATTTTTGTGCACTCTTTATCACCTGTTCAGATTGGGTGAAGGCTTGCAAAACAAAAACCCATAAAATATAGTGTAAGTGCATTTGTGGTCCCGTTCTCCATCTTCTTATGAAAGTATGGTTTTATTTTCTCTAGGTCTAGCTCAACGGTAGGCATATCAAAATCTATGATTAGTCTTAGATATTCTTCATAGGCCGCCCTGATTTCTTTGACCCAATCAATATCGAGCTTCATTTCATGGAGCATCCATTCCATTACTTCCTTCTTGTGGTCTAAGCCCAGCTTCCATGTCTCCACAAGCCAATAGTCATCTTTTACCAAAGCAAGCTCCTTCTCCCAGGATCTATCAGGTATCTTGAGAATAACCTCAAGCTTGGGATATGTGATCCTATATAACTCTGGGAAGTCGGTGCATAATTTCTTTATTCCCTTGAGTATATTTTGTACCTCCAAGAACTTGTTGGTGGTCTTGACAGAGTGGCGTATGCCCATATTTCCATTGTAGAGGACCTATTGGAACCAATCCTCTGTGGCCTTTGTCCAATTCTTCCTTCTCTCTAATTTGTCAATGTGGCCCTTGGACAGTAGTTGCAGTGGCACTGATGATGTGGTGGAAAGCTCCTCGACCGATGACCATTGTTGAATGTAAGCTATCAGATCTGCCACCTGTGCTTTTAATTCCTCCTTAGAGGTCTTATCCTTATGCATTTGGTGCACAATGGTGGCAACGGATCCCTGAAGATGGTTGATTTTCTACTTTCTTGTTGTTGTCCCTAAATCAAGGGTAGAAATATTATAACTAACCCCTTCTCCCATCACTGGGGTGGCTATATGTACTGTCCTAGATCCGGATTCATCCATCGTGAGGTGGGATCTGACCCTCGACTTCTTTTCCTTCTTTGTACTTATTTGTGCTCGGGCTAGAATGGCTTCCAACCTTTCCTTTAGATCCATCGAAGCTGGGGTTTTCTTCTCCAATTGCTTCTCGAGCCATTCAGGCATCCGAGATTCCCCTTTTAGTGATTCATGATCACCTTCTTCTTCTTGGGTGTGCCGGATTTCAATTTCTTCATTTCCTAGAGCCTCTTGCTCTATCTTTTCTTCCTCTTCTTCATCAGAATCCCAGATGAATACCATTTCCATTCCCAGGGATTCAATAGTTGGGTGTTCCTTGGGGTTGTCCTGCCCTCCAGTAGTTTTCTCTTCTTCCTCCTGTTGAGAACCATGTTCTTCGTGATGTTCTGCCTTTGGGCTCCTTTTCATTTCAGCCTCTTCCTTAGGCTCATCTTCTTTTTTATCTTTTGTTTCCTTTTCTTTTTCTTCATGTAGAGGAGGCATTTCTTCATCGTGCTTGAGGGTCTCTTCTTGCTCCCTAATTGGAGGCTTAGTGTCCTCCTACATTTTCTCATATGTATTCCTCCCAGCATTGGAGGGTTGCTTCTCTTCTTCTTCTCTGGCATCATCGAGCTATTTTGGAGAACACTTCTTCTAGCTCTTGGTTAGAGGTTTCCACAATATATTTTGTGTCGGGCTCCTTAGTGTCTTCCTTAGATGACTGTGTTTCTTCCTCCTCACCTTTACACACCACTTCATCAATTGCTAGATGTTGATGCTCGGGATGCTCATGGTAGTCATCCACTTCTTCTTCCATCTCTTTAGTAGCTTCCCTTTCTTTCCTCTCCAATTCTTCTGATATCTACATTTTTTCTTTCATTTTTGGTAGTTCAATTGGAGTAGGGACATGAAGGCCAACAACAACTTGTGCTAGGGCAGCTTGCACAACAAGGTTCATGAATACCCCAGAGAGCTTCGTTGGCATGTTTATCTTGTGCCTAGCAAAGGATTCTACAAGCGATAGGGTGGGCATTGTGGTTGTTGTTGCAGTGGTAAGTAGATGAGAGGTGGATGGAGACATGGATGAAGAAGGAAGTAGAGAAGTAGTGGAAAAGGAAGAATCTATTACCATCACTTGTGCAGCAGGTGGGGTGGAAGCAAGGTGGACTGAGACATCCACTGTGGACAGAGAAGTGGCAACCATTTCCTAAGAATTAGGTGGAGGGGCATCAGTAGTGGCAATGGTTGCAGTGGTGAATGTGAGAGTAGAGGTAGTAAGTGGGGAGTTTGGTTGCTCGACCTCTTGTTCCTCTCCTTCATGGAGTGGGTCCTCCTCAATGGTGGGAATCTATGTGAAACTGCCTGATGTCTTTGGTTTCTTAGAAGGTTCACCTTTCAAGGCCTTCCTTGAGTACACCCTGGGCTTAGGCTATCATTCAACCGTCTCTTTTCTCCTTCTTGTTCTAGTAGCTAGAGGAGATTTTGAAGTTTCCCCAGATGGAGCAGCAGTTGGCCCACTGTTGGTCTCACTTCCTGGCTTGTCTTCAAGCTCTCCATATGTTAAGGTGACTCCTTGTAGCTTCAATTGTGCTACTTTCCTATCGATCCATTCCTTGGTCCTCACCTCAATGGGCTTCATAACAATGTAGAGGTCATTAACCTCTTCTTCATTCCAGTGAATTAGTGGTAGCAGCAGGTTGGCAATAACATCATATCTTGGATCTACCACTATGTTTTCTTCTTCAACTATCTGATCCGACACTGGAAACAAGTTCAATGTTTTGACAATATAGGTCATCATATGCATGTAGTGCCTTATGCATACTTCTTTTTCATCTCTGCAGTTGGCCCAAAATTCCTCAGCGTTATGTAAATGGGTGTATTCTATTCAAACCATCTTCTTTAACTTTCCATATGGGTCCATTCTCATTCGGGCAGTGTAGAGTTCTGGGTTATATTCATTCAATTAATTGTTAGAATACTCTGCACACTGGGATGTGGGAAGTGCATACATACCCTAGCCGAATTTGAGGGGATAAGGGATCCCAAGTCTATGCTTGTCGCTTAGGAGGCTATGTACATGTTGCAACTTCCTAGAGAGTTCAAGTAGTATCAACCAATCATTTGGGTACCGGGGCAGCTTGTACGGTTTCTCTGAGAAACCCTCGGCTCAGATGTATGTGAATTTGGGGAATTTAATGAATAAGAATCCAAACCGATGGATGTAGGAATTTGCACTGTGGGTGAATCTTCTTTCAAAATCACCTCCAAGCAGCCTGATGATATGCCCAATGAAGGCATCATTGGCCCTACAATTATTTTTCTTGAAATTCTTGTATTGGAGCTGAGGGTAATTATCATATACCTTTAACTCCCTTCTTGGAGTCTGACTTGGAGCCACAAATAAGCCTCTGTATTACATCTGGTCAGCAAGTAGATAGACCAAGTATGATGTCATGTAAAATTGCAAAGCCTTTTTACTGCCACAAATTGCTCATGCAAGGAATTACTAATCATCCCCGCCCAGTATAATTTGGCTTTAGCTCAGAGTATTTCTTCCACAAAGTACATCATCCACTCCTAAAAGAAGGCTACAGTTAGAAGGCCCATAACTTTTCTTAGCAGGGTTACCAAGTCATAATAATTCTCATAGAAATTGCTTCGAAAGAGCTCTTCGGGCACTTTATTTGCACTGCCCCTCTTATCATTAAGCCAGTACTGATTGATGAGCTTCCTACATTTGAGAGGATTGGAATCCCACATCTCCTTGGAATATTCTTTAGATGTTTCTTCCATCTCACCAAGTTAAATTTTCCCTATTGATTTGGTAGATAAATCGGCCAATACATTCCCATCTTTGTCTACAATTCTTCTTGAATCTTCTTGATATGCCTCCCTACAGGCCATTACGAGTTTGGGAGCAATGAGAGCAGGTGGAAGCCGACAATCTTGGCCAGCCTAATGCTTCTAATTCTTCTGGCATTTTCTATCATGGGGTTGATTCACACCCTTTATTTGAGCTCATCAATATCAATAAGTCTTAGATTTGTATCTGAGATATCCCTCCAATCTATGGTGACCTTAGAATTGAGGGGTTCTCCTTGGAACTTGTACTTCATTTGGTATTTATCCTCTTTACCTCTGGGTGCTTTAGCTATATTCTTCCCCTTTTCTTTCTCCACGGCCACCTCTGAAGGTCCTCCACTTGGTTCCATATATGTTGCGGGCAAGAGAGCAGTAAACACATTTGAGCATGAAACATAGGGAAAGTTAGCCAGAATCCAACAAAACGACATTAAATCAGATAATTCATCACTTAAAGATCTTATCATCTCTTTTAGATCATCATTAGCCTTTCATTCGAGGGGGTTATAATAATGTGGGCCCAGGGTGTAGACTTCCCTGGGCTGGTAGTCATTCTGAAGGCAACTATAGAATGGATGACAATCGGGGCACAGTGGCCTGCATGTCCCAACCCACATCGATATTTGATCATGCAATGGGGTCCACCAAGAAGGTCAATCCATTTTAGCACATGGTTCAAGTTCACTTTAAAGTTTTGGAGGCATTGAGATCATCATTAGGCATACAAGCTCAAGGCATGCAGAGGCAGAGGATGGCTTAGATGTTCAAGACTCTGCCATTGAAAATGGCACTGGCAAGGTGGTAGTTCACAAGCGGAATTTTTCCATGTGGGCCCTGGGGTTTCAAGGGACATCATAGTTCATTTGGAGCCCAAGCTACTGCAGGTTGGATGGTGCGTGGAGACATTGGGTAACGGCCATTCAGAACAATGAAGGCCAAACAGAGGTCTGGCAGAGGAGGCCCGCAGAGGGCTTCGACATTTCCTTGTTTATTAACGGTCAGTCAAGAGGCAACAATAGGGTCAGGTTCTGCATAGCAGACCAATGGAGGTCAGTGGATGTTTTGGATTGGTGGGAGGGGGACAGAAGTTCATGACCAACCACCTGCAAGAGGTGGTCCGCCTGGGGCTTGGCACTTTTTTGTTTTCATTTGGGCTTGGATAGAGATGGAAAATGTGAGTTCCGCCAGGCGGAAGGGCATCATGTAAAGCCCGTTCAGAACGGAAAACTCGTCACGGTGGTCCGCGGACAGAAATCCGCAGGGCGAGGCCCATAAGGAAGCTCAAACTTAGTCATTTAGGGTGCAAAGGAGAATGGTCAACAGAGGCGAGGTTGGGGCCTTCCCGTCAGAAAGGATTCATTATTTTGTCATCTTGAGGGGTTGTTTTGAACATCGGTGCATGGTTAGCGGAAACCCACAAAGGGCGACCTGCGTCACATAAATTACTTTATTTTGATTTGGATGGCAGATCAAATAGCGGAGCCTAATAGGTGGACAAATAGGTAGTGAGGTTCGTTTGAAATAGGGGAGTCAGGAAAAAATCCCCCAAGTGGAAGTCCATAGGGAAGAACCCGCGATGGGCCCAAACTTAGACATTTCGGCAAGGTTGAGTTTGATGGGAAATCCATGGGGTGAGACCTTCTTATCAGGAAGACGACACTCAATAGGAATTTGGAATGGTGACACACCAATGACATTTCAAAGGTGGAAGCCCACATATGTGGATCAAAGTGGATCAAAGGATCCCTCTATTTTGTGGCTCATGGATTTTGTTTAAGTCTAAGATGGCTGGGTTGAGGAACCTCCAGCGAGGGCGGGCCCAATGAAGGTGCTTTTCATTTTAAGTTTTAAGTGTTTTTCAAGGAAAGTGACGGCGATGGTTAGGCTGCGGGCCCGTAAGGAATGAACGCCCTGGCTCAAGAACGGCCGCGGGGAACTCCAGTTCTACAAGTCACCCATGAGATTTTGCAAAGGTTTTCCCAAGATTCAAAGATATGGGTTTTGTCCGCTGAGGTTTAATCTAGTTGATTTTAAACTTTTTTTCAAATATTTTAACAACCTTTTATATAATTTAAAGAAAACTCACAATAGGGCATGCGGCGGATGACTAATCTGTGAAGCTCGATAAAAATGGATGAACAAACAACTGGCAAAGGCTTCGAATCAACAAACGAACTCGACGGGTGCGATGGCGACGCTAGTAGGAGGCTCTCTGACTCATTTCTGAACTACTGACAGATGAAAATGAAAACTCAAAATGGGCTATTTATAAAATTTTGAGCATTTAATGCCCCTCATAAATGTGGGTATAGCGGTGCTCTAGGTTGGTGAGCAGTCAGTTCAAAAATGGCAATGGGAGCAGGGGAGTCCATTGAGCAAACTACAGCCAGAGGTTGGCCGTTGGGGGCGGTCAGCGATGAAAATGGCTACCGATGATGTAGGTCCCATGGAGTGGAAGGACACCATGTGAAGGTCGTTCAGAATGCTGGGGGAGCTAAGGAAACCAACATGGAGCGGCCCGCAGGGGTGGACCTGCATTGCTCCAAGGACGTCAGTTTAAGGATTCAAGGCAAACAACCAAGGAAATCCTGCAAAGACATAACGCCTTGAAAATTTGAGGGTAGCAAAATATGGTCATTTCAAGATGATTCATTTAAGTCTCACTGACCACTTAAGACAAAAAAATAGGGGGCACACAAAACAAGGAAACGACAAAAGTGACTCGATGAAGCGAAAAGAGAGAGGGTCCCCATTCTGAATGGGGTGTGTGTGCTAAAGGCACAACAAATGGAGACTTTGTTGGGGAATGCTCCTGAGCGTGCTAAGGATAAGTGTTCATTCAGAACCTAGAATCTCTAGTTTTGTAGACCAGGGGCCGGTTTCCAAAAGTGAACTCAAGGACTTAAAGGAGAATGAGATCCTTAATTGAACCAGCTCACAAAACATCCTAGAAGTGTGTGTGTATAGTGAATTGATTACTTTTCCTTAGAATTTGTGATAGGTGGCAATTAATCAAAACAAACAAGCTATGAATCATCAAAACTCCAAAAGTAACCTAGACATTGACTCGGTGCTAGTCAGACGTCCATAGCCCTGGTGGAGTTTTCATTGTGACCCCATGAATATTGCTCTACTACCAGTCGGGCGTCCATAGCCCCGGTAGAGTTATCCGCACACCCATACGGTTGCTTGATTTCAGCATTTTCCTTTTTCTTTTCTTTTCTTTCGATATTTCTTTTAATACTTTTTCTTTTGCTCAACCATGTAAGTATCAAAGCCTACTATGGGTTTGGGAATCATAGTGGTCACTGGAGCAGACTTGATATTTTTTCCTGCTAGGTCATCATAATGACCACTATACAACCCTTCAAAAATAATTAATGTATATTTTGTGCAAAATATGAGCTGAACATGAAGGAAGATTCAACTAAGGGTTAGGTTCTAAGTCAATTCAAAGTTCAAATGAGGAGACTAGTCCATGGCATCAATCTAATACCAATGGTTAAGAGTGAATAGTTATCTATAGAACACTAAGAGTGGGCAACAAAGTGAATTGTTCGTTGAATGAGAACGGTCACCACATCAGGAAAAAGAGACACCCTCATCAAGACAAAAGTGGCTGGGAAACTAGCAAAACAAAAGCAACGTGAAGTAGTGAGACAAAGGAAAACCAAAAGCAACCTAAACTAACCTATATACAAATATTTACAAAGAGCAGCTCGAGAGAGCTCAAGCTTGGAAATAATGCTTCAGGTGCTGCTCATTGACAGGAAATGGGACGTCTTCACCAGTTAAGGTCTTGAGGCGAAAATCATTATCTCAAGGATTTTAGCAATTTGAAAGGGGCCAAGCTAGAGCTTGTTGAATTTTTCATGTCCCCATTTCTTCTCATGGGCCTTTTCCCAACACAGGACCAAATCAGCAATTCTGAAGGCCTTGACTTTGGCTTGCCGATCGAACCATCTTTTGATCACGCCCTGATGTTTGGAAAAAATTTCAATAGCATAGTTGTGCACTTCTTCTAAGTATATCAGCTCAGCTAAGCGAGCTTCTCTTCGATCCCCTTCTTCGTAAAAGGTATTGATAAATTGGAGGGTGGGGATTTTTAGGTGAATAGGTAACACAGGCTCTAGGCCATAGACAAGGTGGAATGGGGAATCTCCCAAGGAGGCCTTATGGCGTGTGCGATCTGCCCAAAGGGAAAAATGGAGTTGGGTATGCCAGTCCTTGGGATTCCTATCGAGCAAGTTTTTGATGACAGTGACGAGGTTCTTGTTTGTAGATTCCACCAGGCCATTGCCCTGAGGATAGTAGTTGGATGAAAACTTAAGGGCTATCCCATAGTTGAAGGCCCAACTAGTAAATTTAAGTGATGCAAAGGTAGGGCCATTATCACATACTAACGCATATGAGAAACTAAAACGATTTAAAATATAAATTTCAAGAAAATTAACAACTACAGGTTTGTGGTGCATTGCTTACATGCAATATATTTTGTCCATCTAGTAAAATAATTAGAGGCAGTTAGAATGTACATGTGACCCTCAGATGATGGTGGGCTTACTATTCCAATAAAGTCGAGACCCCATTGCGCGAACGGTCTTACCTCCAAGACTGGTTGTAGCGAGACAACAATGTTCCTTTCTCTAGTTGCAGTGATTTGGCAAACATGGCTATGGGAATCTTTGAAGATAGTTGGCCAGTAGTATCCTACTCACAGGATTTGATGGGTAGTAGAAGGGCCAGACCCATGACTGGTACCAAACTTGTCATGGAACTCCTTCAGCATGTGTGTTGCTTCTTCTTTTCTGAGGCACCAAAGGTATACTCCTTCATGATTTATTTTGTAAAAGAAGGATCATTGTAGCATATAACTGCTGCTCTTCAGTTTGAGGGAACGCTTTTGGACACCCTAGAGATGAGGCAGACATTTTTTGTTTAGCAAGTAATAGACTATGTCATCATACCACACTCTGGGAGAAACATCTTCAAGCTGATACTGTTGAACGGTAAGCTTGTGTCCTACTTCAGCTTCTGTTTCAACTATTGTTCAAGTGAGGGCTTGTCCCCTAACCAGCTTCATTTGTTGAATTTCCATGTCATACTCTTGCAACAAGGTGACCCACTTTGCTCTTTGTTCTCCTAGTTCATTTTGCATCAGCAACGTTTTCACTACTGGATCATGGATAATAACAAACACCTTGTTTCATAAGATGTAGTGTCTAAATTTCTTGACTCCTCTGACAAGAGCATATGCTTGTTTCTCCACATTGTGATATCTTAGTTCAGCATCTTTTAGGGGAGCACTCATGAAAGCAATTGGGTGCTCATTTCCTTTGTGATCCTTTTGAGTTAAAATGTTGGCACACAAACGATCTGAAGTAAATGAGTATATGTAAAAGGGCTTCAGATAATCTGGGCTGAGCAGCATGGGTACGTTAGCAATGGCTTTCTTGAATTCCTCAAAGGCCTACTTTTCCTCTGGAGTCCATTCAATCTTGGCATCTTGGTTCAACATTGCATTGAGTGGCTTAACGATTTCAGCAAAGCCTATAATAAAATTTCTGACGAAATTTATCTTCCCAAAGAAAGACTTCAGCTCTTTCTTGATGCCTGGCAATTGAATATTCAAGAGGGACTAAATGCACTCGGGGTCTATGGAGATCCCTCATTCTGAAATAATGTGCCCAAGTAGCTTTCCTTCCGTGACCCCGAAAATACATTTCTTCAGATTAAGAGATATCTCGAATTCTCTACATCTTTGAAAAACTTTGCACATATTGAAAACATGATCATCTCATTCTTTTGAAAATACAGTAAGATCATCCATGTAAATGATGATACATTTTCTGATCATATCCTTAAAAGTTATATCCATCGCTCGTTGGAAAGTGGCGCCAACATTGATGAGTCTGAACGACATTCTTCTTTAGGCAAAGGTTCCCCACTTGGTGGTGAATGCGGTTTTATGCCTATCTTCATATTGCACCATGGCTTGATTATAACTGGAATACCCATTGAGGAAAGACATCATTTGTGATCCATTAACAATCTTCAATACCTCATCCAATGAAGGTACGGGATTGTTGTCCTCTTCTGAAGCTCTATTCAAGTTGCAGAAGTCCACGCTCTGATTTCTACATTCTTTTTCCTAACCAGGACCAAATTTTCCACCCATGTGGAGTGCCTAACAGGAAAGATGATTTTGGCTGACAACAACTTTTGCACTTCTTTATAGATGATGGGCTCTAATAATGCATTGATGGGACATTGTCGTTGGTGGAATGGCCTAATGTCTAGCTTGAGGGGAATGGTGTGTGTAATAATGGAGGTGTCATATGTCTTCAAATCTTTGTAACTCCATTCAATAACATCGTGATACTTCTGTAGAGCATTGATGATTCCTTCTTCTCCTCTAGCATGCATACCTTGTCAATGAACACATTTTTAACTTCCTTAGTTGTTCCAAGGTTGTGGGTGTCACACTACTTTTGTATGGAATCCTTCTTTGCTTGCTGATCTTGGTCTCAGATTTGATCTAGGTCAAATATACATTCAAGTTGAACCATGCCTCTGGGAATAGTGTTTATTTTGAGATTAATGACCCCTTCTATATCTAACTCAGCTTCTTCAGGGTTAGCTTCATCAATTATTTGAGTTGTAAATATGTCGGAGCTAGTGATACACTCCAGGATATGTTTGTCATCATTGAACACCTAAAAATGGGTGATATTATCCGACACAGATGGGGTGGAGTTCAATTCGATGGTGAATCTCTTGAGGCCTAAAAGTGACAGAGGTTGAAGAGTGCTAGCCTCTTGAGCCAAGGAATCAATAGTATGGTTTTGAGAATGAGGGATTAGTTGGATATTGAATGCATCTAGGCTTTCTAAAAGATCCCAAACTCTATGCATGTAGTTTGCTAATCTTCTATCATGACAAGAGTAAAAAAATTTGACTTGTTTTACCACCAATTTTGAGTCACCGAACACTTAAAGCATTTTGACTTTCTTTCTTAGAGCCATTAAGAGACCATGAACTAACACTTCATATTCTACTACATTATTGGTGCAATAGAATTGGAGTCTATGAGTAGTGAAGTAGGTCTTACCCATAGGGCTGATGAGTTTGAATCTGGCTTTATCTCCTTGCTTAGACTTAGATCCATCAAAATGCAGCATCCAAAACTTGGAAGGTTCCTTAACTTCAGGGCCAATCATGTGTACATCCTTTCGTGGTTGCTCATTTGTGTCTGTCATTCTCGGAATGGGAACAAGCTCATTATGGTTGGTGGCAGGTTGTCTAGTAGAAGACTCCTTTAGAGATGTAGCTTGTCCTTTGATGTGCTCCACTTCCATCTAACACAAGAAGCACTAAAATTCAGAGTGGGAAACATTATGAACCTTGCACCAACTAGGCAATAAAAGCTCTTGGAAATCCATTCGAACCCCCAAACTGAGTTGTTCTTGTATACACTTCTCCATGAAGTCTTAGAAGCCATCTACCAGTCCTAAATTACCATCTTTGTGGGACTCATCATCTTCTAATTCTACTAGCATCTCCATGCTCTAGGGTTCATAGGCCAATTTGGTCAAAGTGTCACATAATACCAAGAAGACCTCTTCAATCATTTCCTCTTCTTGAGGCTCTGGTTCTTCCTGATATGCTATGGGAGAATAATTTCCCAACTCAGTTTCAGCAAACAACACTTCATTGGTATTGTTGTATTCTGTGATCATGAACTTCATGCATGGCTCCCAATCTATGCATATTTAGTTTGGAAATCCCTTCCATGGCAACCACATGTGAGAGAAAATAGTTGCTACATACTCGTTTAATGCTCGGGTGAAGTCTCATCCCAAGATTAGTCTGTATGTGTCAAGAATATCCGCAACCTGGATGTCAATAACCTACTGTACCCTTGGATCTGTAACAATCTACATGGGGATACAATTGATTTATCTAATGATGTTTACCTCCATTTTATCTAACTGAGCTACTTTTCTTCTTGAAGGTGTGGGTACAATCCCAAGAGCCTTACATACAGCCAAAGGCATAACATTGGTTGATGCACCTGAGTCAATCAGACAATTATGCAGGTTTTTCCCAAATATCCTAATAGTGGTGAGGAAGGGAGGTGTTTCTAACCTTCCCTAGAAAATTCCCAGAGGTGTGTCCGCCTAGGCCACTTGACCCTTATCCTTTTCATTTTTCTTCTCCTTGGTTTGCATTAAATTTTGTTCCTTACCTAGCTGCTTCTCGGTTTGTTGATTGGAGGCAACCTATTTCTTTTTACCTATGATTTCTTGAAGCACAGGATCATGTGGGGGCTCTTCAAAAGAGACCTTCTTGGTTGGTGTCTCTTATGTTGCCTTAGAGGAGGGGGTCCCATTAATCACCCTGAAGAAGGTGTGCCTAACTACAGGAAATTTGAGCAGCTCAAAAGCGGACAGGATGATTTTAAATTTCTTAAATTCTTTAGCAACGTACTCCCCCATTTGCTCAATTTCAGCCTCGAAGGATCTACCTATGGAAGAGCTAGTTGGTTGGCTTTTTGTTTGGTTTGGCTATTTGTTTCAGCTCAATTATTGCGTAGGCACATGGGGATAGCCGAGGTGCTAAAGTTATTGGTTGGAATGGAAGTAGTGAATGGTCCTCCTACTTGTTTATTTCTTAAATTATATGGAGAGGCTCTCTAATGGATCATTTGAACTTCATCTTCATGAGACCATTCTTCATCTACTAGACCATTGTCTACTAAAGTAAAGAGTTGGGATAAAGCTTCTTCGTTACTTACCTCTTTTACTTCTTCATTCTTCATGGAGGCGACCTCATTCTTAGGTTCATTGCTCTCGCTTTGCAGAAATGGAGCTTGGTTGACCACGAGCATGGAAGAGTCATATGGTTCTGACAAAACTATGTCTCTGCAACCCACACTATCAACGACATTCTGAACTTCAACTTGGAATATTTTTGTAGCTGTGAGGAACTCAGGGCAATCCAACTCAAAGTGTATGTTCATTTTATGAATCGCGTACCATCCGGATAAGGTAGCCTCAACAAGATATACCCCACTGGTTGTCTTCTCATAACTAGAAGGTTGATTGAGATGAGTGGGGACACCTCCATTATTTGGCCTTGTATTCCAAGTTCTATTTTTCCTTTAGGAAGGTCTCCTTTTGAAACTATGGTTGGAGCCTTGCCCTCACTCATAATTATGCCCTGATTAAATACTCATTTCACGGTTGTCCCTCTTGTTTCGACTAAGGTTGGCCTGAATGTGTGTTGAGAGGCTTGTAGCTAATTATTTTGGTTCTTGAGATGAGTCATCTCCATGGACATCTTTCTAATCATCTCATTTACCTCATCCAACTGGTCTTTCTCAACACTGCTTGGCTGCAATGTTTGATTTTGGATGAAGACGGGTTGTGTTGCTAGCTGGTTTTGTTGAGCGGGTGGGAATTCGGGCCCTTGTAGGTATGTTGGTACTTGAGGTTGTTGTGGATAAACATGTGGCTATTGGGGCTGTAAGTAATGGGGCACGGGAGGCATCTGATTCATTGGTTGTCTTGGATGGGGAACTATGGGTAGCTGGGGAATTGGATTCATGAGTGGCGTCTGATGTTGAAGAGCTTGCTTGAGTCCTTGAATCTACATAGGGTGGGTAACCTACCCTAGGGAGGGCAACGGACCAGATATGTTCTTCCCTAAGTCAGTGCTGGCGATATTTTCCTTAGCATAAGCATCCACTAATCTGGTAGGATTTGGGTTCACTCTTTTCACCAATGTTGTTGTAAGGTTGTCCAAGGCAGCATAGTAAATTGGTAGGGTATCGACATCATTGAGTACATAGAGAGCTTGCAACCTTGTGTACGCTCGGTGGAAACGATCGTTGAAGGAGCTAATTGGTTCACTAACCTCCCTACGAATTTCCATGAATTGTTGATATGGTTTTGATGGGCTTATCAGAATCTTGTACTTCCTTAGGAATGCATTCTTCAAAAGATCTCAAGTAGTAATCGATCAGCTGGCAAGTTGATATACCAGTAGAAGGCTTCCTCTCCCAAAGAATAAGGGAAATTCTACACACCACTTCCTCATGATCGATCTGCATGTCTTTCAGTGTTGTTTGAAATATCTTGATATGCTCCTCAACTGTCCTTTGTAGATCACGAGGGTTGAAATTCATGCAGAAGCCCTCCGGATTCTTGGGCATGTCATGGTAAGTGTTGAATAGTAGAGGAGAGGGTTGTTCCCCAGCTAGGCCATGAGGGGAGGCGGAGGTGGTATTTTTTTTTGAACAGTAACTTGGGGCTACACAGGGGCACCATCATTTGGGACTGCGCGTTGGAATTGAAGGGTAGGGATCAGGGCAGCAGCCTGGCTGTGGGAAGCGAGTGGTTGAAATGTAGTTTGGGATGGCTGAGTGGAAGAGTTGGAAATGGAATAGGAAGACTGAGGGTGTGGCAAGTGGAAGGAGGAGGGAGGTGAAGATGAAGTTGAAGTAGATGAAATGGATGAGGAAGAAGAGGGTTCGTCCCCTCTTTGAGTCCTTCTAGCCCTTTTAGGGGTTTGTAGTTCTTGAAATTCCCCTTTATTTGGAGTAGATCTTAAAACTCTTTGGAATATTTCAGGGGATAATGACCCAATCTGATCCAGCTTCACTCAAAAGGCCCTCCTTCTAGTGCCAGTTCTATTGATGGGTGTTTTTGCACTTCTCAACACATGTAATGTAGAGTTGCATCACCTCTCTTGAAAGGCAATCTCCAACAACAAGTCGCTGAAAATTACGCCAAGGTCTCTCAGGTGTCAAGTCATGACTTGCTTGGAATGTCTCAGTTGTTTCAATGTGATCTTGCTAGTAATCATAGAACAGACTTACGCAAGTTAAGTTGGAGGGGAATTTAATCTTCCTTGGAGTGGAGTTCTTAAGATGGGACAGTTATGATACCATTGTTGTAGGTTCAAACAATAGTCTTGAACTCCTATTTCAACTCCAGATTTGGCTTTACAATGTGCAATGAACCCAATTCAAAGTCACTACTAAAAAAAGGTCAAAAGGGTAGGGAAGAGAGTAAGTTCCTAGACCTCAAATTGAAAATGAACAGTGATAATGGCGGACCCTACTGCAGACAACCTTTCTAAAACTAAGTTCCACTTAACTAGATTTCCTCATAGTCCCATGAAACTAGTGCAATCTTCTAAGGACTGTGAATTCTCAACCATTCATTCACCATAAGCATGAATAAAAGATAGAAATTTAGTGCAACTTTCAATTTATGCCCAGAATAACTTTACACAGCTACTTATCACCAATAAACAACAAAAAGTATGGACAAGGAAGGTTGCCAACACACAACAAAATTCTTCAATATCAATGCACAACATTAACCAATCTACTAAAGCAAGCTAAAACACATAGAAAAACAAATTCAATCTACTCTAATTCATTAACTATAAGAAGAAGAGTCAGGCAACATGGAGTTGGAACTCAAGAATCCACCAAATCAATGAATTTCTATTAACATTCTAGTAGCATGTCTTTACAACAACTCAACTCTCTTTGAAAATGAGAGGAGACCACCTATTTATAGTGTCCAAAAAGAAAAATGAATGGCTAGGATTTAATCTCATTGTGTGGCCAAGATTCACTACAAATTAGGGTTTCACCTACCCCCAAATATTTTACAATTTAAAATTACATTTTGTCTTCTAGTCTATTTTGTCCTCTTGTGCCAGCACTGTAGCTCTTTTGTCTTTTAGCTATTTTCCCTGTTGCAGCTACTTTGTGAGGAATTCATCATCAATTACAGGATTTCCATCATTCTTCTTTGCAATGGCATATTCCACAAACTTTATGATCAATGTTTGGAGCTTGTTCCACTCCAATATATCTAACTAAAGCACTTGGATGTTCAATCTCCTAGATTTTCCCGTAATCTCATCCCAGTCCCTATCATATTTTTGTGCATTCTTTTTCACCTGTTCAGATTGCGCGATGGCTCGCATAAAAAAACCACTAAAATATGGTGTAAGTACATCTATGGCCCCGTTCTCCATCTTCTTATGATAGTATGGATTTATTTTCTCCAGGTCTAGCTCAACGACAGGCATATCAAAATTTGTCATTAGTCTTAGATATTCTTCACAAGCCGCCCATATTTCTTTGACCCAATCAATATCGAGCTCCATTTCATGGAGCACCCATTCCAGTACTTCCTTCTTGTGGTCTAAGCCTAGCTTCCATGTCTCCACAATCCAATAGTCATCTTTTACCAAAGCAAGTTCCTTTTCCCAAGATCTATTAGGTATCTTGAGAATAGCCTCAAGCTTGGGATATGTGATCCTATATAACTCTGGGAAGTCGGTGCAAAAACTATTTATTGCCTCGAGTATCTTTTGTACCTCCAGGAACTTATTGGCAGTCCTTACAGCATGACCTATGCCCATATTTCCATTGTAGAGGACCTGTTGGAACCAATCCTCTGTGGCCTTTGTCCAATTCTTCCTTCTCTCCAATTTGTCAATGTGGTCCTTGGACATCAGTTGCAGTGGTGCTGACGATGTGGTGGGAAGCTCCTTGGCCGACAACCATTGTTGATTGTGAGTTGTTAGATCTTCCACCTGTGGTTTTAATTCCTCCTTAGAGGTCTTATCCTTATGCATTTGGTGCACAATGGTAGCGACAGATCCCTAAAGTTGGTCGAATTTCTACTCTCTTGTTGTTGTCCCTAAATCAAGGGTAGAAATATTATAACTAACCCCTTCTTCTCCCATCACTGGGGTGGCTATCTATACTGTCCTGGATCCTGATACATCCATCATGAGGTGGGACCTAACCCTTAGATTCTTTTCCTTCTTTCTACTTATCTGTGCTCGAGCTAGAATGGCTTCCAGCCTTGCCTTCAGATTCATCGAAGTCGAGGTTTTCCTCTCCAATCTCTTCTTGAGCCATTCAGGCATCTGAGATTCCCCTTTCAGTGATTCATGATCACCTTCTTCTTCTTGGGTGTGTTTGATTTCAATTTCTTCATTTCATAGAGCCTCTTGCTTTGTCTTTTCTTTGTCTTCTTCATCAGAATCTTAAATGAATACCATTTCCTTTCTCGGGGATTCAGTAGTTGTGTGTTCCTAAGGGTTGTCCTGCCCTCCAATAGTTCTCTCTTATTCCTCCTATTAAGACCCATGTTCTTCATGATGTTCCACCTCTGGGCTCCTTTTCGTTTTAGCCTCTTCCTTAGGCTCGTCTTCTTTTTTATCTTCTGTTTCCTTTTCTTTTTCTTCATGTAGAGGAGGCATTTCTTCATCGTGCTTGAGGCTCTCTTCTTACTTCCTAATTGATGGCTTAGTGTTCTCCTCCATTTTCTCATTTGTATTCCTCCCTTCATCGGAAGCTTTCTTCTCTTCCTCTTCTCTGACATATTTGAGTTGTTTGCAAAACTCTTCTTCTAGCTCTTGGTCAGAGGTTTCCACAATATATTTTGTGTCAGGCTCCTCAGTGTCTTCCTCAAATCATTGTGTTTCCTCCTCCTCTCCTTCGCACACCACTTCATCAATTGCTAGATGTTGATACTCAGGATGCTCATGGTAGTCATCCACTTCTTCTTCCATCTCCTTAGTAGCTTCCCTTTCTTACCTCTCCAATTCTTCTTATATCTGCATTTTTGCTTTCATTTCTAGTGGTTTGATTGGAGGAATAGGGATAGGAAGGCCAACAACAACTTGTGTTAGGGCAGCTTACACAACAGGGTTCATGAATACCCCGAAGAGCTTCATTGCCATGTTTTGCATGTGCCTAGCAAAGGCTTTTGGAAGTGATAGGGTGGTCATTTTGGTTCTCTTTGTAGTGGTAAGTGGAAGAGAGGTGGACGGAGACACAGATGAATAAGAAAGAAAAGAAGTTGTGGCAAAGGAAGAATCTATTACCATCACCTGTGCAGCAGGCAGGGTGGAAGCAAGGTGGATTAAGACATCCATCGCAGGTGGAGAAGTGGAGACCATTTCTTGAAAAGAAGGCATAGGGGCATCAATAGTGGTAATGGCAGTAGTGGTGACTGTGAGAGTAGAGGTAGTAGGTGGGGACTTCGGTTTGTCGGCCTCTTGTTCTTCTCCTTCATGGAGTGGGTCCTCCTGGATGGTGGGCATCTCCATGAAACTACCCAATGTCTTTGGTTTGTTAGAAGGTTCACCTTCTGAGGCCTTCCTTGAGTACACCCTGGGCTTAGGCTATCATTCAACCGTCTCTTTTCTCTTTCTTGTCCCAGTAGCTAGAGGAGATTTTGAAGTCTCCCCAGATGGAGCTGTAGCTGTCCCGGTGTCGGTCTCACATCCTCGTTCATCTTCAAGCTCTCCATATGTTAAGGTGACTCGCTGTAGCTTCAATTGTGCTACTTTCCTTTTGATCCATTCCTTGGTCCTCACCTCAATGGGCTTCATAGGAATGTCGAGGTCATTAACATCTTTTTCATTTCACTCAATTAGTGGTAGCAGTAGGTTGGCAACAACATCATATCTTAGATCTACCACTGTGTTTTCTTCTTCAACTATCTGATCCCTACCCATTATAAATTGGCTTCGCCTCAGAGGATTTCTTCCACAAAGTACAACATCCACTCCTGAAAGAAGGCTGCAGTTGGAAGGCCCATAACTTTGCTTAGCAGGGTTGCCAAGTCATGGTAATCCTCATAGAAATTGCTTCAGAAGAGCTCTTGGGGCACTTTATTTGTACTGCCCCTCTTATCCTTAAGCCAGTACTGATTGATGAGCTTCTTGCATTTGAGAAGATTGAAATCCCACATCTCCTTGGCATATTCTTTAGATGTTTCTTCTGTCTCACTGAAGGTAGGGATATGGAAAGCTTTCCCTATTGATTTGTTAGATAAATCAGCCAATACATTCCCATCTCTTTCTATAATTCTTCTAGTATCTTCTTGATATTCCTTCCTATAGGCTATTATGAGTTTGGGAGAAATGAGAGCAAGTAGCCTTGCCCAACCCACTGCTTCTAATTCTTCTGGCATTTTCTATCATGGGGTTGATTTAGACCCTTTATTTGAGCTCATCAATATCAATAAGTCCCAGATTTGTATTTGAGATCTCCCTCCAATCTATGGTGACCTTAGAATTGAGGGGCTCCCCTTGGAACTTGTACTTCATTTGGTATTTATCCTCTTTACCTCTAGGTGCTTTAGCTGGCTTCTTCCCCTTTCCTTTCTCCACAGCTGCCTTTAAAGGTCCTGCACCTGGTTCCATATATCATGTGGATGAGAGAGTAGTAAACACATTCAAGCATGAAACATAGGGAAAGTTAGCCAGAATCCAACAAAACAACATTAAATAAGATAATTCATCACTTAAAGATCTTATCATCTCTTTCAAATAATTATTAGCCTTTTACTAGATGGGGTTATAACAATGCAGGCCCAGGGGTGGAGACTTCCTTGGGCTGGCAGACGTTCTAAAGGCAGCTACAAAAGGGATGGAAATCGGGCCACAGAGGCTCGCATGTCCCAACCTACATCGAGATTTGATCATGCAATGGGTCCACCAGAAGGTCAATCCATTTTAGCACATAGGTCAAGTTCACTTTGAATTTTTGGAGGCATTGAGATCATTATTATGCATATGGGCTTAAGGCATTTAGAGGTATAGGGTGGCTTAGACGTTCAAGACTTCGCCATTGAAAACGACACTGGAAAGGCGACAATCCGCAAGCAGCGTTCCACCATGTGGGCCCCTGGGTTTCAAGGGATGACATCACAATTCATTAGAATCCCAAGCTATTGCAGGTTGGATGGTACAAGGATACTTTGGGTCACAACCGTTCAGAACAACGAAGGCCAGATAGAGGTCCAGCAGAGGAGGCCTACATTATCTTGCCCGCAGAGGGCTTCAACATTTCCTTGTTTATTATCAGTCAGTCAGGAGGCAACGATAGGGTTGAGCTTCACACAGCAGACCAATGGAGCTCATCAAACATTTTGGAATGACGGGAGTGGGATGGAAGTCCGCGACTGGCCCCCCGCGAGAGGCGGTCCAACTGGGGCTTGGCACTTGTTTGTTTTAATTTGGGCTCAGATGGAGATGGTGAATGCAGGTTCCGCCATGTGGAAGGGTGTCATGTAAAGGCTATTCAGTACGAAAAACTCACCACAATGGTCCATGGAAAAAAAATCATGGGGTGAGACCCGCAAGGAAGCTTAGACTTAGTCATTTAGGGCACAAAGGAGAATGGTCAGCAGAGGCAAGGTCGAGGCCCGGCCATCAGAAAGACTTCATTACTTCGCCATCTTGAGGTGTCATTTTGAATAGCGTAGAATGGTCAGCGGAACCCCACAAAGGGAGAACCACGTCACACAAATTTCTTTGTTTTGATTTGGACGATGGATTAGACAGTAGAGCTCGATAGGCGGACAGATGGGTAGGGAGGGCCATTTGAAACAATGAAGCCAAGATAGAATCTTGCAAGTGGAAGTCTGCAGGGAAGAACCCGCGATGCACCCGGACTTAGACATTTCAGCGAGGTTGAGTTTGATGGGCAATCCATGGGGTGGGACCCGCTTATCAGGAAGACGAAAATTGATAAGCATTTGGAACAGTGACACACCAACGACATTCTGAAGGTGGAAGCCCACATATGTGGATCTGAGTGGATCAAAGGATCCCTCTATTTTGGGGCTCGTGGATTTTTTTAAAGTCCAAGATGGCTAGGTTGAGGGACCTCCCATGAGGGTGGGCCCAATGAAGGTGCTCATCGTTTTAAGTTTTAAGAATTTTCAAGGAAAGTGATGGTGGTGGTTAGGCTGCGAGCCTGTAGGGCATGAATGCCCTGACTTGAGAACAGCCACGGGGAACTCCAATTTTGCAAGTCATCCGCGAGATGTTGCAAAGGTTTTCCCAAGATTCAAAGATATGGGTTTTGTACGTCGAGCTTTAATCTAGTTGATTTTAAGTTTTCTTTCAAAAATTTTAACAACCTTTTATAGAATTTAAAGAAAACTCAAAATAGGGCATGCGGCAGACGACTAATTTGTGAAACCCAATAAAAATGGATGAACAAATAGCTAGCAACGGCTTCGAATCGACAAATGAATTCGGTAGCTGTGACGACGGTGCTAGCAAGAGGCTCTCTAACTCATTTTTGAACTACTGACAGAAGAAAATGACAGCTTGAGATGGGCTATTTATAAACTTTTGAGTATTTAATGCCCCTCATAAATTCGGGTACGGTGGTGCTCTAGGTTGGTGAGCAGTCAATTCGAAAATGGCAATGGGAGCAGGCTAGTTCGCTAATCGAACGATAGCCAGAGGTTGGTCATTCAGATGGTTGGTGATGAAAGGGGCCACCAATGATGAAGGACACCATGCAAAGGTTGTTAGGAATGATGAGGGAGCTAAGGAAACCTGCATGGAGCGTCTCGTAGGGGCAGATCTGCATTGCTCCAAGGATGTCAGTTTAAAGATTGAAGGCAAACAGCGAAGGAAATCCCTCAAAGGCATAAAGCCTTGAAAATTTGAGGGTAGCAAAATATGGCCATTTCAAGATGATTTCTCTAAGACTCATTGACCACTTAAGACAAAAATAGGGGGCACAAAAAATGAGGAAATGACAAAAGTGACCCAACGAAGCGAAAAGAGAGAGGGTCCCCATTTTGAACGGGGCATGTGTGCTAAAGGCACAACAATTTTCACTTGTGAACATTTTTTTTATGGAAAACAGCGCAATTGTGGCTAGTCCATCCTTCCTTTTCTTTCTTTTCCCATTAATTTTGACATTGCATGATTGTGCATCTTGTGTTGTTGCTGCAATAATGTGTCCCTTTGTGCTTATGTTGGTTTTCCATGGGATCTTGATCCTGGGGACTTGGCCACCTCCTTTATATTTTTCATTCTATCCCATCAACATTTGTGCACTTGGACCTCTCTTGACTTATTTGTCTACTTTAGTGTGAGTTTGAGCGCAAGTTCATATTCTCACTAAAGTGGGGGCTAAATGTAGTGACTAAAAATGCACTCCTTTACATTTTCACACTATGTTTGGGTCCCTTAATTAAAATGTACTTAATTAAGCCTTTAATTGGCTCAATTATGTCTTTAAAATCCTAATTATTATTTTTTTCAAAAATCCCTAACCTCCATTAAACAATTGCAAACATCAAATTGCACATCTTGTAAAATGTGTATCCTAGGTTTAGGGACTAGGACCCATTCTCCCTTGGGCGAATGGGTCCTCCTTAAGTTTAGGATCCCATTTTTTTAATACGTTTTGGTGGAATTTTAATGACCTTAATTCAAATTGCAATTGTCAGTGGGTGAAGCCACAATAGTGGTTTACAATTTGATGGAAGAAGGAAAATTGAGAAAAAACTATCCCATGGCAAAAAAATTGGTTTTAGGGGTTCAAATGAACCTACAAGTTCGACCGAACTAGTGTTCAAGCGAACCATTAATTATTGGGCCCACATTTCCTGACCAAAAAACAAAAGAAAAATGCATATTGAAGGGGGTTCGCTAGAACCCCCCTAGTTCTAGAGAACCCCCCTTTTCCTTGATTTTTGAAATTGTTCACAAAAAAACCTAATTTTTTACACTTTGAATCTCGGGTTGAGGATGAAAATGGAGGAGTCTTCAAAAAGCCAACTGGAATCAGGTAGTCCTCGAAAAAATCTATCCAACGAATATAATTTTAATATGTTTTAATTTTATTATGTATTTTTTTTTAGTTTTATTAAACATAGGTTTTTCATCGAAAATGAAGGTCTTTGTTCTGCACATGTGGAAAAATAGTAGATTATCAAAAAAAAATTGAAAGATATGAGTGCACCAAATATTGATGTCCTTGATCCAACACAAAAAAAAAAGAATTTCAATATATAGGAAAAAAGTTATGCATTATACGGTTGCGCTATGTCTGAATTGTAATTGGTTTGACTTCGAAACTTGATTAAAGAAAAAATATTCAATAAAAATCTATCTAACCAAGTGGAAGCACTAGATATCAGACTTAAAAATCTAAATTCGAAAGAATTATAATTTTATTCTTTATTGAAAAAAATATATGCAATATACGATGTGTGTCACTTTTTAAAAAAGTTGTTTTCTGAAAAAAACCAATTTTTGTGGGAGATGGAAAAAAAAGTGCAATCTGATTCCAAAAATTTTGAAAAAAAATATTTTTAGAATCTACAGATAAAATGTGACGAGACTCTAGTTTGCATCATCTTCAAATTCCTCACGGTTTAGCCGCTATAGGTGCCCGAATGTGAATATTTAGTTAAAAATAATAATTAAGTGTCCAGTTTGGCCAAAAATTGTAAACCACTATTGTGGGATCACCCCAACTTTTGATGTTTAATTGTCAGGTAATTAAGGAAATACCTATAAATACAAGGTCTTTTTATCAATTCAAATCTAACACACTTTATGCAAGCATTCCTAAAGGAAAGATTATTTTCAAAGAGCATTGGAGAGTAGATTTATTAGTCAATTATTGCAGCATTCAAGATCCTATCATGATTTCAAGATTTATGTGTGTTCATGTATGTTTCTAAGCTAACATTATGATGTAGGTTTCAAGTTTTCAAGCATCAAATCAAGTGTCAAATCAAGCATTCAATCAAGCCATTTCATGCAAGATTCAATCCTTAGAATGATGTGATAGACTTCAGTCCTCTAAGGTTATCCATTAAAGGTTTTGGTGAGTTACAACAAGCTAGTGTTAATTCATCATTCCTTCCATTTTTATCATTATTTCATTATCAATGTTTAAATACCAAACTAGGGTTTGACCAAGGCAAACCATTATACACCAAAAAAAAACATTTTTATTTTCTTTATGTGTTTGCAGATTTGCAGGTGGAGGATTGAAATTGGATCAAAAGTGCAAGTTCACAAAGTTGTTAGGATACAAAAACTCACCTATAGGTTTCATTTCCAACTTTCCAATAGTGAAACTTGGGCAAATCAAAAGCTTAGGTCCAACATCAAAGGAATGAAAAATAATTTTCAAAGCCCTCTATAAAGACTCATTCACCCTTGGGAGAATGAGTCCTAAGCAAGACACTTTGCAACACTTTTGGTGACAGGTACACAACAATTTAACCTTCTTAGATATTCTGGTTCATGATTGTTTCTAATAGTATTATCATAATTCTTCGTGTTTCAAGTGATATATCTCATAAACTGGATTGTTAATACACTTTCATTCTTCTCTAAACACTGTTGTTCAACCATATTTTATTGTTTTTCTTTCATAAGGAAGTTAGGGTAACAAATTGTCCAAATCTAGGGTTGACTCACCTTGGAGGTTGCAAGTCAATTCTAACCATTTGTGAAACTCTCCCTCTTCCTAGTGAATGTGGAAAAAGTGGATTGATGATTAGGTGGACACCCTCTTTGTGCTTTTTGGCATAGGTCTCTCATTTCTAGGTCTTCCTATTTCACCTTCTCCCCAGTTTCTTACATTTCAATATTGTCATGGTCTTAGATTTAAATATAATCATAGTACATATGGCGAGTGCAAAAATATGGGGGGTCAAAAAGAGGTCAACTTTTTCAAAAAAAAATAAAAATCCATGACATAAGAAAATTATAATGCACTTGTGTTATGGCATGGAGTAAGCAAGCCTAAGGCTCAGTCACTCCCAAGCTATAATGTGCTCATGTTATAGCGCGAGTGTGTTATAGCTTATTAAAAGAAAAAAAGAAAAAAGAAAAAAGAAAAATTATCCTCATTCTATGTTTTTTGCAACTTTTTTGTTTTATCTATAGCTTGAAACCCTTGCATAATGCACTCACACTTTTGGAAGGCCAAATCTACTTCACTTCTTCACCAAATCTTTGTCAAAAAAATTCCACACCGTCGGGAGGTTGAATAAGTAATTTATTTTTTGTGTGAGTTTGGCATCAAATAGGTAGATTTAATATGTTTTTTGATGTAAATTTATTTAATTTTTAGGAAATGATAATGCACCTCCAAGCCCTCCTCATATTCCTCTTCAAAATCCTAATTCCCCCCATGTTGAAATCCTTGCTAAGGAACAAACCCAACAGACACCTCCAACAATTCCTCAACATGCTCTAGGAACTCAGGAAAATTTAATGGGGAAAATTGAAAATAATAAAAAAAATTGAGGATATAATTGCAAGGTTGAAAGATCCTACAAGCTCAACCTCACATAGAACCATGCTTTCTCAATCACTTAAATTGATAGTATCATATGTAGATTCAATTAGCGATAAAATAAGTGGTTGGATAGACAAGAGATGAGATTTTAGAGAATTTTATGTAGATAAATTATCCTATAAACAAGTGAAAGATGAAAAAAATAAAAAAATTGACTTATGTGCCCTAAGCACAAACCCTAGAATGAATCAACCTTTACATCCTTCAAGTAAGACGTTCCCTATCCATTGGTGTAACCACCAAGGGATAAAAAATCATTTCTAGAGGAGGTGGTGGATAGTTTTTGACCATCCTCCATGCAACAAGAATGAGGTGCCACAATATTTTTTGAGGAAACTCTACTATGATTTTCCTCAATAAAATTCCAAACTATTTTGATATGTGATACTTCTACGGTAGAGGTGGGGGCTCTACATAGGACAAATTCAAGGCATGTATCGATGCATAATGACCAACAAGATGAGCACTGGATAGACCAGCATACGAGCACGTGACTATCCCTTCTATTGTGAAGGAGAGTGTTGAGGTTGATACATTGCAGTTGATTAGTTCCCTCACCCACAACCTCATACAGCATACCAGTCCTTTAGCACAAGGTGAGCATGACGAATCTCTAGGGAGTAGAGTTCCACCTCATTATTGTTAGGATTATGGGTTGCCCTGTGGTTATGATCCCACGCATAGTCAGGATGTAGGTGAATAGGGTACATCTACAACTGATCAAATGGTGATGACAGATGCCCTCCTTCATTAGGCATTCGGCCTTGTAGTGTAGGAAAAAGTATTCCTTTTTCATACTTAATTTGGGAATTAATATTAAAATAAACTTAATTATGCCTTAATTTAGTGTTGTAATATGTATTTTATATATTCACATTAATTTTAGGGCCCTTTTAATTAAAATGGATTTAATTATGCCTTAATGTGGTGTTTTAAAGTGTACCCCTTTAAACTTTCACACTTATTTAAGGCTTCATTAATTAATTGAGGTTAATTTTCCTTAATTTTCCCCTTTAATTAAAATCCAAGCCTAGTTAGTTTCATTTTTTGAAGAGGAAACCTGAAATTCATTAATGCCATAACATAACACTTATCATTGAGTAATGTGTTTCCTAGGTAAGTGACCTAGGACCCATTCTCCCATGGGTGAATGGGTCCTCACTTAGACCTAGGACCCTAATTTAAATTATGTTTTTAGTGGTACTTTAACAATTTCAAATCCATATTCACATGTCAACTTGTGTTATTTGAATTTTGGGAAATTAATGTCACATACTTATAAATATAAGGTCATTTCACTAAGTTTCACATAGAAAATTTTTACATGAGCAAGTGTGATCTAAGCAATCTAAGAGTTCAAGAGCATTTTAAGGAATTCAAGAGTAGATTTATTAAAGAATTATTGCAGCAATCAAGATCTTATTGTCATATCAAGGTCTTCTTGCATCATGCATGTTATTTGAGCTAATATGCTGATGTAGTGTTCAAGAACCATTCAGGAATTCAAGAAATTGTTTCAAATCAAGTTTCAAGATCAAGATCCACATCCATTGAATTCATTTCATGCTAGCTGCAAATTTTCATTCCAAGGTTCATCTAAGGGTTTGGTGAGTTGTGAATTGCTTTGTTCATTAATCATTCCTTCATGTTTCATTGTTTCATTACAAGGTTTAATTACCAAAATGGGGTTTGACCAAGGAAAACCCCCATTCACTAAAAAAAACATTTTTTTCCTCTTGATTTGTGTTTGCAGATTTAGGTGGAAGATATCTTGAAGACCAAAATTGAAGAACTTCTCAAAGTTGCAAAAGTTATCATCTCACAGAAAATCAATTGCAGAATTAATTTTTGGATCACTAAACCTGAAACCTAGGAAAATTGAGAGATTCAGATCTATTGCAAAGGCTCCCAAAAGCTATAGAAAATCCTCAAACTAGGACCCATTCACCCCTGGGCAAATGAGTCCTAGATTAGCTTCAACAAACCCCTTTTGGTGACTGAAACACACCTTCTTTCCTCTCTCAGATCTGTAATTTGCTTTCTGGTTCCATCAGTATTGATCTTAATCTTCAAGATCCAAGTTCTAAATTGCATTTTCAAGTTATCTTTCTATTATTTAATATTTCTCCCCAAAGTGTTGTTTAATCAGGACCCCTATCCTTGCGAAAAAAGAAGTCAGTAGATTCACAATTTGACTTGATTCACCTCAAATTTCATAGTCATTTCATTGTGTGGATCTCATTTCCTAATGAAATAAAGGAGAATAGGTCCATTTATTACTATGTTTGGATTACCCCATTTTCCTATATTTCATTTTGGTGAACCTGGTGTTTGATCATTGCATTTTTTTGATTTTGAAGTCCTCTTTCACCCTAGATTTAGAGTTTGCATTCATTTAGATTTCATTGCATTGAATTGAGTCTCAATTAGGGTAACTTACATTAGTTTGCATCTCATTTAGGGTTTTAGGATTGCATTTTTGCTTCTCTTGAAATATGGAAAATAAAAAAAAATAGTCATTTTGCAAATCATTTACATAGCATTGCATCATCATTCACTTGCATTTAAAAATTGAATCAAGATTGCACATCAAATTAGGTCTCCTAGTTTTTCATTTTTTCATATTTTGCATTTGCATTCAAACTTCATTTCACAAAAAATTCAAACTTTAATTCACTGTTTCAAATCAGAATTTGGAAACCATTGGAATCAACTCAGAAATCCGCAATTTTTTTTTAAAAAACCATAACCTAGGACACATTAGACCTAGGGTGAATGAGTCCCTAATCAGGGCCATTTCCTGATTTTCTGGGAATTTAAACATCTATTTTTTCTTTCTATTTTGTTTTTTTAGTTTTTTGTTTTAGTTTGCATAATTTTTGCTACTTAGAATTGATCATATTTAGCTTCATTTGATAAATTTAGTGCATTGTGTGATTTCAAATTTTCATTTACAAACCATCATTTTTAGGTCTTTACATAGCATAATCATAAAATTATCTTGTTTGAAATCTAAAAATTGCATTACATTCTAGGTCATTGCATTGGGTTTTACCTTCTTTTCATTCTGGGCTTACATTAAGTTTGTGAAACTTGTATGATCTTTACAACTTGGTGTACTATTAGCAATACTATTATGGGATGTAGTTCGAGACTCATGTCGTCCCACGATACACCATTCATCGTGGATATTGGGCTCTCCAACTATTTCACTAATAGCGTTGATAATGAACCCTCTATGGATCATAGTCTTCATACCTCATTTCCAATAACTTCCCTACCTACCAAAAATGTGCATGATTTCGCTAATGTCCTGCAAGAGAACATAAGAAGGATATATCAAGAAATAAAGAAATTGTAGCACTGCATGACTTCAAAAAACATGACTAGTAGTGTCATTCCTGCTTTAGATAATGTGAGGAAAATGCTTGAAAATGAACATGGAATAGAAATTTTGTGTTTCCTCACTTAGATCCTTAACAAGAACATTAAAAATAAAGAGAAAGATAACATACATACCCCGATCAACCTCATTGATGTTAAACCTCGTAAGGGCCTAACTAAAATTCTGCTTGATATTGCTTTCTCACAAAAAAAATACTTAAACATGCACCTGATGGTCCTCTTTACATAGCTAGAAGAATTAATGACTTGCCTACTAATGGGATGTTAATTGATCCCGTCTATGTAGAGAATGTGATCACCAGAGAATTCCTATTTATGCATGATCTTTATCAAGATACATATGAAAAACTCAAAATACTCAAGATACCAATTTCATGTGAAGTTAAGCTATCCATGGCTTCTCTCCATGAATATCGTCTCGCTGGTTGTGCATAAATGTTTAAAGTTTCCATCTGGCAATGAGCTCTTTATAGTGCATCATAGTGGCTTTAATCCTACGTCTTCCCATGGGAACTTTTCATTGAATTTCTTTTGTCGTAAGCCTATTTAACCTATTAGACCTCGTGAGGACTTTTTTTTTTTAATCCTATCAAAATTTTAAGGCAATTTTCATAGTAGAATTATCCCTTAGCAATATGCCTCAACCCATGATTGAGCCTACTATCCTAGAAAAAACCATGATTGAAGCAAAAGCCCTTCCAAGTATCCAAGACCAATATATGAAAAATCCCTTACTTATTTCCTATAAGAGACCACAAGATAACCAAAAAAATCCCATTGTGCCTCCTAAAGTCAAACAATTTTACAAAGATAACGAGAAAGTGGTTGAACAACCTTCCATGGTTCCTTTTGTTCCTCCCTAAATGGAAGAAAATAAACCTATGGTTGATAAACCCACTCCTACATAAACACAACTTAAAAAATGAATGAAAATAAATTGCAATGCTAGAGAGAGTAGGCATAGATGTCGTACTATTTCTCATTTGTTACAAGAAAAATAAGAAAAGAATAACATAGAAAATTAAAATCCAAACTTGTCTAAAGCTATTCATGATACCTCTCTACCCTTGTCACAGCATAAACAACAAGAAACTTCTATGGATATTGTCTTTCGACCTCCTAATGTGATTGACTTGGATGATGATAATGAAATTTCAAAGATTGATGATCAAGTGCATGAGTTGAATTTAATTTTTTCATCTTCTATGAGCTTAAACGATGATCGTCCTAATAAGAATTTTGAACTTGGTGCTTTTCCTTGTTTAGCACTTGATGTTGTCCCTTTGGCTAGTTTTCCACCTTTTGTATATACTGAACAAGATTTGGATGCAGATGACCTACTATAGGTTGACTCACATGTGCCTTACTAGTATTTTTCTTTATTTTTCTTTTTCATGTGTGATTGCATGTGTGTAATGTGATCCCTCGTACTGTTTTGTTTGATGTATTTCTCTCTCTCCATGTGCATTCCTCTATTTCTCTCTCTCCATGTGCATTCCTTTTGGGGATGACGCAAGGCATCGAGACATTTAGGTCTCTTCCATGTTGACTTGAAATATTTTTTTCGCTCTCTATGTGCCATTCTTCATGTTCTATGAGTATTTGGGGAATGATGATGTTTTCGGGTGCTATAAAAACATTGTAGCAAAGACATACTGACCCCAAATCCGTAGATCCCTTATGTGTTTTGGGATTTCATTTTGGGGGAAAACCCTTTTCATGATGTAGTTTCATTTGGAAACATATGACTTGGCATAGGGGTTTTTGAGTAAGCTCTCATTTCTTCTTTATTATTAGTACTGACTATTTGCCACTTTTAAGTAATTTCTCATAGCAATAGTGTAGCAATCCATTTAAAGTGGGCGCATACATTGGCATTATTATTGTAGACATTTTTGACATCCTCATGTTTCTTTGTGTGATTTTCTTTCTTCTTGTGATGTATCCTTTTCTTGGTGGTGTCATTGGGTTTGATGTCCTCTAAGAACATGATATTTTTTGACATTCGACTTTCCTCTTAGTAGTGATGCTACATGTTGCATTCCCTAATTTTTGAATATTTTATCTTTGACTTGTACTCTCTTGGAGACATTAGGCATGATGTTCCCTAAGAAGATACCTTACATGAACTAACAAAGATCCCTTTGAAAAAACCTTTATTTGTATTTTTTTCATAAGTGTTTAGCATAATACAGCTTGATAACCTTGTGAAGCCTAAAGCCTTAGTTATGTGGCACCCTATCAGAGTTATTAGAGGGATAGCTTTGGTATGGTTAGTACAATGAGAGGCTGTAGACCTTGCATGACTTTCTCACTAAGCCATTGTCTTGGGGGCTCACCTAGTGGACGGTTTGAGGTTCCATTAGCCCAAAGTGAGTGCATGTGTTGTTTGCATAGTGGACATCGCATTCTTCTTGTGAAAATTTTTGGACAAACAGTTGAGACGTGTTCCACATCACATTGGATAGCTAAGGCTTGATCCTCCCCCTTCCCTGGACAAACAGTTAAGATGTGTTCCACATCACATTGGATAGTTGAAGCTTGATCTACCTCCCTTTTCCTCCTAGGCTTTGATATTGTATGATTGAGTATCTATGTCATTGTTGCATATATGTGTCTTGAATTTCTACTTTAGTGTGATTTTGACACAGGGTCAAACTCTCACTCAAGTGGGGGCTAAATGTAGTGTAGGAAAAAGTATCCCATTTCACACTTAATTTGGGAATTAATATTAAAATGAACTTAATTATGCCTCAATTTAGTGTTGTAATATGTATTTTACATATTCACATTAAGTTTAAGGCCCTTTTAATTAAAATGGATTTAATTGTGCCTTAATGTGGTGTTGTAAAGTGTGTCCCTTTACACTTTCACACTTATTTAGGGCTTCATTAAATAATTGAGGTTATTTTTCTTTAATTGGCCCCTTTAATTAAAATTCAAGCCTAATTAATTACATTTTCCAAAGAGGAAACCCGACATTCATTAATGCCATAACATAACACTTATCATTGAGTAATGTGTGTCCTAGGTAAGTGACCTAGGACCCATGTGTCCATAGGCAAATGGGTCCTCACTTAGACCTAGGACCCTAATTTAAATTATGTTTTTTGTGGTAATTTAACAATTTCAAATCCATATTCACATGTCGACTTGTGTTATTTGAATTTTGGGAAATTAATGTTACATGCCTATAAATATAAGGTCATTTCACTAAGTTTCACCTAGAAATTTTTTATGAGCAAGTGTGATCTAAGCAATCTAAGAGTTGAAGAGCATTTCAAGGCATTCAAGAGCAGATTTATTGAAGAATTATTCCAGCAATCAAGATCCTATTGTCATCAATTTTTTCTTGCTTCATGCATGTTATTTGAGCTAATATGTTGATGTAGTGTTCAAGATCCATTAAAGCATTCAAGGCATTGTTTCAAATCAAGTTACAAGATCAAGATCCAAATCCATTGAATTCATTTCATATTAGTTTCATATTTACATTCCAAGGTTCACCTAAGTGTTTGGTGAGTTGTGAATTTCTTTGTTCATTCATTATTCCTTCATGTTTCATTGTTTTATTACAAGGTTTAATTACCAAAATGGGGTTTGACCAAGGAAAACCCCCATTCACCAAAAAAAAAAAAAATTCTCTTGATTGTGTTTGTAGATTTAGGTGGAAGATATCTTGTATATCTCTTGAAGAGAAAAATTGAGGAACTTATCAAAGTTGCAAAGTAGTCAAGAAAGTTATCATCTCACAAAAACTCAATTGCAAAATTTATTCCTGGCTCTCTAAACTTGAAACCTAGGAAAATTGAGAGATTTATATCTATTGCAAAGGCTCCCAAAAGCTATAGAAAAACCATAAACCAAGACCCATTCACTCTTGGGCGAATGAGTCCCAAATCAGCTTCAGCAAACCCCTTTTAGTGACTGGTACACACCTTATTTCCTCTCTTGGATCTACACTGTGATTTTTGGTTCCATCAATGTTGAGCTTAATCTTCAAGATCCAAGTTGTAGATTGCATTTTGGAGTTAGTTTGCTATTTTTAATCTTTCTCCCCAAAGTGTTATTTAATCAGGACCCCCATCCTTGCAAAAAAGGAAGTCAATAGATTCACACTTTGACTTGATTCACCTCGAGTTTTCTAGTCATTTCATTGTTTGGATCTCATTTCCTAATGAAATAAAGGAGAATGGGTCCATTTCTTACTATGTTTGGCTTACCCCATATTTTAAGAACACACAAAGCCCCATTTTCTTATGTTTCAGGCATTGATAGTTATGTAAATGTTAGCAAGTTCATTGAATTTAATTTATTAAATTTCGTTTTGAAATGCAAGATTAACTACATTAGTTGAATGATTATAACAAAATTTTAGGGTCATAGCATTCAGTCTGTTTTTAGTAGTCCTACACCTCCCTATTATGTGACCACATGTACTACAGAGGTATGCAAGTAGTAAAGAATTATAAATATTACATGTGAATAGCTAAACATTATATGAATGGTATTCTTATATCTCATTTTAGATGTTGAATAGGTTAATCTTGGAGCTTTGATGGAAAAACCTACCAATGGAGGTGGTCATCAAAGTTTCACTCAAGTAATACATACTATTTATAATTTTAAAATAAAAAAATGTATTTCGTAATTGAATAATTTTTAATGACTTGAAGGTTCTAGATAGTTTAAAGTATGCTTTGTACTTTTTAATTAATTTGATTTCAGGTTTTTATGCACTTCATAATGTATGAATTTCATTTTTACATGTTGACCTTTATTCATCATTTATGTTATATCCTTTATTGTTCATTTGTTGTCCTTTATTCATCATCTATCCTTATGATCATTACTATGCATGTGAATATTACATTGTCCATTGCAATGAAGATATTTCACTCTATTTCTTAGCTATCTCTTCTTTGTGATTCACCAATGAATATGAATAGAATGTTGAGGTTTTTGAAAATGATGGAGTGTCTTTATGAACTGTAGATAAAATGAGGAAATGGGATGGAAAATGCCCACTCCTATTCTATCTCCGCCACTCAATAATGTCCTAGGAATCCAAATTGTATTGACTATCAACCTCAAAGGTGGTTCAATTATCAACAAGGAAGACCTAAGAGGGGATTCTTTCAGCTTTAAGGGGTTCACCACCAAGAAAAAGCTTGGAAAAGACACTTTAGCATTCAACCTATAAAACCTAATAATGCAAGCTAAATGATGAATGCAAATGATGAAATTATGCAACAAGAAGCAAGGATGTGTGTACCTAGGAAGTTTGGAAATGTGATGACGATTTTGGAAATGCAAAAATTGTATCAAAAAGTGTTATGGAGGACAAAGATGCCCTTACTATTGTCTTAGTCCCACTATTTTTTTTCAACGTAGATGTGGATTCTTCGGATGTCAAAACCAGATTAGGAAGAAATTCTAAAAATTAGGTGACGACTTAGTCCCATCTAGAATTTCTAAAATCTTTGAATGTGGTCCTGAGGCTCAAGATCTATAGTTTTTTCTTCTCGGATCTTAGGTTTTGAAACTTCCAAATTTGGCATGTAGGTGAGTTTCCGTGAAGATGACAACTTTGCAATGCAACTTTGTAACTTTTCAACTTTACACTTCAAATGATATTCAAGTCTTCAACCTAAATTTGCAATCACAAACAAGCAAGAGAGTAAAAACTTGTTGATTGTTAGTAAATGGGGGTTTTCCCTGGTCAAACCCCTTGTTGGTAATTAAACCTTGAAATGAAATAGAATAATGAAAGAAATAATGAATGAAAAACATGCAATGTTACAACTCACCTAACCCTTGTTATGAATTCTGCAAACTTGTGTGAGATGGCTAGCTTGAATGTAGATCTTGAATCAAAGGAATTCTTGATAGATATGGACTTGAATTGCTTTCTTGAATCAAAACCATACATCACAAATGCTAGCTCAAAAACACATATGATGCAATAATATCCTTGATATGATGCTTGAATCTTGATGATGGCTCCAAATCCTTGATGAATTGCTCTTGAATGCTGGAATACTTGAATTCTTGGATGCTTAAATTGCTTGTTAGCTTGCTTGGTATATGAGAATAAGAGGAGGAACCTTGTATTTATACTTATCTATGCTTAATATCCTAAAATTACACCACAACAAGCCGACATATGAATTCATTAATTAAAGGAGGCTAAATCCTACCAGAATCTGAAATTGAATCCTGAAAATACCTCAAGGGGGACTAAGACACCCTAGGTGGTGTCTTAGACTCGAAGCATGAATCTCAGGGAATAGACTCCAAAAGGAACCTTTTTTAAGGTTCATTCAAAATTAGGGTCCTAAGATCTTTGGGGTATAAAGACGCCCTAGGTGGCATCTTAGTCCTGACCCAAAAATCAAGGACATACAACTAGAATCATTAAATTATCATTTATCCTTTGAGGTTTGTCGAGATTAGCCATAAAAAGATATAATTCATTGAGCTTGTGGATGCAAAATAGGACCAATTAAGACATAAATAGGGATAAATAAAGCAAGGTGAGCCCAAACAAGTGTGAAAATGCAAGGGTATGCATTTTCCTACACTACATTTAGCCCCCACTTTAGTGAGAGGATGAACTTGCTTTAAACTCACACTAAAGTAGCCAACCATGCAATCAAGAGGGGTTCAAATGTACAAATGCTAGTAAGATAGGATGAAAATAACCAAGAGGGTGGCCAAGCTCCTAGGATCAAGATCCTATTGCAAACCAATATAGGCACAAAGGAAGACACTTGTAGATGATATATGAAGCCATAACTAGATCACAAACATACACCATCAAAGACAGAAAAAGAAAAAGGAAAAATGCAATGGATCAAGCTTTGACTAGCCATCCAACGCATTGTGGACTGAGTCTAGGTTGTTTTTCCAAAAGAGGTTACAAGTGGAATGTTTTGTCCACTATGCAAACAAAGTGCACACTCACAAGGGCTAGTGAAGCTAGTTGTTCATTAGGTGAGCCCCAGGGGACCATATCAAATCCATACCTCCATGACTTTTATAAGGTACAAAAATGCATGTTCACAAGGGTTGGTGAAGCTAGGTGTTCACTAGGTGAGCCCCAAGAGGTTAATATCAACTTCATACCCCCATGACTATGATAAGGACAAAAAGAAAAATGCACGCTCACAAGGGCTAGTGAAGCTAAGTGTTCACTAGGTTAGCCCCAAGGAACCATATCAAAGCCATACCTCCATGACTTTAATAAGGTAAAAAAAATAAAAATGAAACAAGAGAGGGATGTTTAGAGGGATTTTTCTATGTTCATGCAAGGTTTCTTCTTAGGGAACATCGTGCTTAATGTCTCCAAGAGAGGATAAATACAAGGTCTCATCTTGGGGAACATTGTACCTAATATTTCCAAGAGAGGACAAGTGCAAGGTCTCATCCTAGGGAACATTGTACCTAATATTTCCAAGAGAGGACAAGGAAATATCACGCTCTTGAAGGAAATCAAACCCAATGACATGACCTAGGGAGAACGCATCATAAGAAGGAGGAAAATCACACAAGGAACATCATGCCAAAATAATTCCAATGTAATTCCAATGTAGTGCCAATGTAATGCCAATGTAATGCCAATGTATGCCCCCACTTTAAAGAAATTTCTAAACACCATGCTATGAGAAATTACTTTGAAGTAGCCAAAACATGAAAAAGAAAAAAGGAAAAAAAGGTTGCCCCCCAGAAACACATAAGGTATCGATGGATCCGGGGTCAGTATCTGTCTTTGATATAATGATATTAGAGAGCTCAAAACTATCATCATTCCCCAAATACAAATAGAACTAGAAGAATGACACAAAGAGAGTGAAAACAAAATGAAAGAAACCTTTTGGGTCAACATGGAAGAGACATAGGGTGTCTCGATGCCTTGCGTCATCCCCAAAAGGAAAACAAAAGACAAAAGATGAAAAGAAAACAAAGATAATGAAAAATATTTTGGGTCAACATGGAAGAGACATAGGGTATCTCGATGCCTTGTTCCATCCCCAAAAGGAAAACACGAGACAAAAATGAAAAGAAAGCAAAGATAATGAAAAATATTTTGGGTCAACATGGAAGAGACATAGGGTGTCTCGACACCTTGTGTCATCCCTAAAAGGAAAACACAAGACAAAACTGAAAAGATAAATAAAAATAAAAGGTAAAGACCAATGAAAAGGTGAAAAGCTTGACATAGAGAAGAATGAAGGTAAAAATAGAGGAGTGTACATAGAGAGGAAACATCAACTAGAACATCATGAGGTATCACATTACATACAATCAAACAAAAAGAAAGAAAAAATGAAATAAAAATACTAGTAAAGTAGATGTGAGTCAACCATCCAGCAGGTCATCCACATCCCAATGTTGTTCAGAATAGGCAGAATGCAGATCACTAGTGAGAGGGACAACATCAAATGTTGTACTAGGAGAATCACCAAGTTCAACACGTGGTGTATCACTTGATTTAGGAGGATCATCACGGTTGTTATCATTTAATCTCATGGAAGAGGAAAATAACAAATTCAATTCATTATGTAATCATCAATTTTAGTGGTTTCTTCATCGTCATCCAAGTTAACCTCAATAGGAAGATGAATGATAGTATCCATGGAAGGTGTCAATCCTTGTTGTGTTGGAGACATAGGATCAGTTTGTTCTAGTAAATGAGGAGGCTCATCGTTTATTGCTCTACTAAGTTCATATTTTGATTTTTAATATTGTTCTCTTCATTTGTCTTTCGAGCAATAGCATGATGTCTACACCTACGCTCTCTAGCATTTTTGTTTCTTTTATTACGTTTTTCAAGTTGCATTTGTGTTGGAGCAGGTTTTTCAACCATAGGTTCCTTTTCTTCTTGTGAGGGAAGAATGAAAGAAACCATGGGAGGTTTTTCAACCACTTTATCTTTGGTTTTATAGATTTTCTTAGGACGAATACTAGGACTTGTTCGGTTTTCTCTTGGCCTTTTGTAGGAAATAGGCAAGGGATTTTTCATGGATGGGTCTTGGTTTGTTGGAAGGGAAGTAGGTTCAATATTTTTTTCTTCAAGTGGCATAGGTTTGATCATGGGTGGAGGAAAATTCTCAAGGGATAACTTGGCTATGCATTTTGCTTTGAACTTTTGGTAGGATACGAAAGGAAGTCTTCACAGGGTCTTATAGGTTCCATGGGCTCAGGGAAAAAATAGTCTAAGGAAAAATTGACATGGGAAGATGGAGGTCTAAAGCCACTATGGTTCACGGTAAAATTTCATTGTCGACTGGAAACTTTAAGCACTTATGGACAATAGATGGGACCGCATTCATGGAGTGAGGCCATTTGTAGCCTAACTTTACATGAAATTGGTCAAAATTTGAGATGATAGATAATGATACATTTAATTTCTTTGGTCCTACTTGTAAAGGGAGTGTGATTGAGCCCATCATAGCATGAGCAAAACCATCATGTGTTTTAATCCATGCTTTCAATTTATCATATCTATCTTGAGTAACTTTATGCACATATAAAATTTCTTCAATAATCACATTCTCTCCACATACGAGATCAATTAAAATCCCAGGAGTGGTCCTATTATTGAATATGTCAGCTATGTAAAGAGGACCATTAGGTGCATGTTTGATTTTTTCTTCTGAAGAGAAAATAATGTCCATAGGCATTATGGTTTGTTGTTTATGAGGCTTGATGTCAATCACTCCTATCATTGTACTAATAGGACTTTGGTCATTGGTATCCATAGGAATTTGTTCATCATCATCCATAGGATTTTATTTGTTATTTCTCATATTCTCATCATCCATGTCAACGTTCATCACATCAGGCTTAGTTTCACTAGCCTTAACGAATGAAATATTATGGTTAGGCATGGGATTGGTAAAGATTTGTAGGTTTTGGTTAGGAGGAGCTAAAAATTTATTACCTTTTTCATTCACACCTCCAATTTGGATATGATTAGAATCAATGAGGTCTTGCACAAGTTGTTTAAGATGCTTTCAATGTTTTGTATCATGTCCATTTTGTTGGTGATAAGTACAATATGCATCAAGTGTCTGAAGCTCGGAGGTAATGACTTGCTAGGGTCAAGAGGTCGAACAGGAGGTAAGGTAAGCATGTTCTTGTTTATTAGCTGAGTCATGATATTATGAAGTGTGTCAGGTAAGGGGGTAAATTGTCTTTGTGAATCCTCAAAGATATAAAGATTTCTCTTTTTTATAGTAGCTACTTAGGTATCAACCTGCTGGGTAGGTTGGGAGGTTGAATTTAGTTGCAGGAAACTTTTATTTTGTATTCTAAAGGGTTGGTAGGTGTTTTGGTTTTAAGTTTTGAACTTTTTCAGGATGGGTAGAGGTTATTTTTGGTTCACAAATACCTACAAAATTATGATAATCTCGAAGGGCAATGCACAAGTGCATGAAGGAAGGGAATTTCATCATGGTAAGCTTGTCTCGTATCTTACTTTGTAAATTTTCTATGAACATCTTTTGAAGGTGAGAATCAAGAATCTTCACACTGATTTGGGAATAAAGCGATTGGTAACGTGAAATAAAGTCAGTGACATTTTCACCCTCATTTTTGTTGCATCTCATCAAATCAGCTAATGTCATTTCAGGAACCATATGCACTTGGAAATAGTTAATAAAGGCTTCAATAAGTTCATTAAATGAACAAATTGAATTATTCAATAATGCAAAAAACCAGTCCAAGGCAACGTCTTTCAAGGATCTTGGAAAATTTTCAGCCAAAATTTTGTCCTCAAGGATAAAGTCACTACACAAAGCACTAAATGCATTAACATGATTAGCAAGATCTCCCTTTCCTCCATATTTCTCAAATCTAGGGATCTCTATACCTTGTGGCACTGGATTTCTCAATATCTCCAAGGATAGTGGGTTTCTTTTGACATAGTATGAAGGTGGACCATTTTGATTTTGATTTATGGTGGAAACTTGATGTTGAATGGATGAAATGCTTTGTAAAAGGTGGTTAATGATAGGGTCAGATGGAGGTGAATATGGTGGCGGTATGTATTTATTGGAAGGACAAGTGAATGGATTGTTTACATGAGGAGATATAAGATTAGATGCCACATAGGTATAAGGAACACTAGTGGAAATGTTTGAGGTAGGAAGTATATTGCTAGCCGGTTGCATCGTTGTGGTCACTTGAGGACTGGTATAGGTAGGAATGGAGGTTATGGTTGAAGGGGGAGGAGTTTGATTTCCTCCTTGGCTTTGCATATTGTTTGAAGCTTGAGCATCATTAGTGGTGGAAGGAAGGCGTTTTCCAAAGATATGAGCTATGTTACGCATAACTTCCAGTCCTTCATCACTTTCCATCATGTGGTGAATACTATCTATGGAAGGTATAATGGTGTTTAAAATGTTTTCAATACTCATACTATCTTGTAAATGAGCTAGGTCTTCATGCATCTTCATTATGTTTTCTTGAGGGATATGATCAACCATTGTTTGAAAACTTGGCATAGCACTTGTAGGTAAGGTAGGCATAGAAAAATAGGTATCAAAGGTATGGTCCATACCTAGTGAACTAATACCAACACTAGAAGAGAGCTATATAACCCAAGATCCACAATGACTTTTTTATCATGGGATGTCATGAGTCTTGCACTTTGTCTCACCACAGTATTAACTGTAGGACACCAAGTAGTACAAATCATGCAAGGGATAAACCAAAGAAAGTGCAATGAACACAATATCCTATGCTTGCAATTACACTTGAAATGAAATAAATTGAGATAATACCAATTCTACAAACTATAACAGAAAAATGAAAGCATAGAAAAGAAATTTCAAACCCTGAAATATGGAAAGTCAAGGTCAAGAAGGACTAAGATGCCAGTAAGGGTGTCTTGGTCCTACTAGTGAGATTTTGAAGTTCTAGGAAGTGAAACAGAAAGCAAACAAAAATAGGATTCTGATCCAAAAACCCTGAGAGGGACTAAGACGCCAGGAAGGGCATTTTACTCCTAGTAGAGGTTTTTCTTAGAAAAATAGTAGAATCTAGAATTTTTATAGTGTTCACAAGTTACCTATTCAGGATGTTGATGTTTAGAAAGAAAAAAAATGTGTAAATGAATGCAAGAAAAAGTAACTCGTGACAGGAAATTGAATGCAAATTTGAATGCAATTTATTTTAGTTTTGAATGCAATAACAATGTTTCTAGATGCAATTAGGATAATAAATAATGCACTTTTCAGTTTTTCAATAAGATAAGATGATGCAAGAAAGCAAAAATGTAACCTATATGCACTTTCACTAATCCAAATATGAGAAACCCTAGATGCACTTTCATTAATGCAAGATGCAATGCAAGAATGAATGCAACCTAGATCTAGGACTTTAATGGACTCTAAATCAGAAAATGAATGCTCTAAAATGTCGGATTCACCAAAATGAACCGTAGCGAAAAATGGGAAAATGGGATGGAAAATGCACACTCCTATTCTATCTCTGCCACTCAATAATGTCCTAGGAATCTAAATTGGATTGACTATCAACCTCAAAGGTGAGTAAATTATCAATAAGGAAGACCTAGGAAAGGAATCTTTTAGCTTTAAGGGGTTCACCACCAAGCACAAGCTTGGAAAATAAACTTTAGCATTCAACCTAAAAAACCTAATAATGCAAGCTAAATAATGAATGCAAATGATGAAATTATGCAACAGGAAGTTAGGATGTGTGTACCTAGGAAGTTTGGAAGTGTGATGAGGATTCTAGAATTGCAAAAATGTTGTCAAAAATTGTTATGGAGGACTAAGACTCCCTTATTGTTGTCTTAGTTCCACTGCTATTTTTTGAGGAAGATGCAGAATCTTTGGATGTCAGAAATGGATCTAGAATAATTTCTAAAAAATAACTTCGAGAGGACTAAGATGCCCTAGTTGGTGACATAGTCCCACCTGGAATTTTTGAGTTCCACCTGGAATTTTTGAAATCCCCAAATGTGGTCCTAAGGCCACCTGGAATTTTTGAAATCTCTAAATGTGATCCTGAGGCTCTAGATTTGCACTTTGTTCTTCTTGGATCTTAGGTTCTGAAACTTTTGGATTTGGCCTATAGGTGAGTTTCTGTGAAGATGAAAACTTTGCAATGCAACTTTCAACTTTGCACTTCAAATTATCTTCAAGTCTTCAATGTAAATCTACAATCAAAAACAAGCAAAAGAGGGAAAACTTGTTGATTGTTAGTAAATGGGGGTTTTCCTTGGTCAAAACCCTTGTTGGTAATTAAACCTTGAAATGAAATAGAATAATGAAAGAAATGATGAATGAACAGCATGCAATGTTACAACTCACCAAACCCTTGTTATGAATTCTACAAACTTGTGTGAGATGGCTAGCTTGAATGTAGATCTTGAATCAAAAGAATGCTTGATAGATATGGACTTGAATTGCTTGCTTGAATCAAAACCCTACATCACAAATGTTAGCTCAAAAACACACATGATGCAAGAATATCCTTGATATGATGCTTGAATCTTGATGAATTGCTCTTGAATGTTGGAATGCTTGAATGCTTGGATGCTTAGATTGCTTGTTAGCTTGCTTGGTATATGAGAATGAGAAGAGGAACCTTGTATTTATACTTATCTATGCTTAATATCCTAAAATTACACCACAACAAGCTGACATATGAATTCATTAATTAAAGGAGGCTAAATCCCACCAAATTTTGAAATTGAATCTTGAAAAATACCTCAAGGGGGACTAAGATGCCCTAGGTGGCGTCTTAGTCCCGAGGCATGAATCTCAGGGCACATACTCCAAAAAGGGACTTTTTTAAGGTGCATTCAAAATCAGGGTCCCAAGACCTTTAGGGGACAAAGATTCCCTAGGTGGCATCTTATTCCCAACCCAAAAATTAGGGACACACAGCCAGAATCATTAAATTATCATTTATCCTTTGAGGTTTTTCAGGATTATCCATAAAAAGATATAATTCATTGAGCTTGTGGATGCAAAATAGGACCAATTAAGACATAAATAGGAATAAATAAAGCAAGGTGGGCCTAAACAAGTGTGAAAATGCAAGGGTATGCATTTTCCTACACTACACTTTATACATGTGAATTTTTATCAAGATCTTAGGACCACAGTCCCCTTGTTGCTCACTATCACTACATCATTTTGTTCTTAGTTGAAAGTGCTCGTTATTTCTTCTTTTCATGCATCTCACTATCATGCTTTACATTATTTCTATAAATCTTATCCCCACTTTAAAAATTCTTCACACTTCACATCAACAAAGGTTTTTATGACTTCTTTATGTAATCATGATATTATCCCTTACTTGCGTGATATGATCGTCCCTAGGACTTCCATCTTGTGATTGTTCTTTACTTTGAAATTATCCTTATGAAACATGCAAACCCTTGAAGCAATATATAGTTCAATAAGTACTCAAAATTTTGTTGACTATCTCATACATTATAAGCCATAACCTGCATCACTCTTCTAGTTTTCATAATTGAATAATGTTGTTTTATTTTCAGATGATGCAAGTAGAGACTCCTCCCAATGTTGATAAGGAAATGGAGCATGGTGTCTCTACTACAATAGATAGCTTGATGCCTTTGACGAGGGTATGAGGAATATTAGTAAATTTCAAATTACATTTGTTGTTATAGTTGTTTATTATTGAAAAATCAAATGATTATTGATTTATAGTTTAATTTCTATATGGATAATTTCTATAGGACTTTGGGACACCATCGCCTAAACATATCATTGTTGCAGATGGTGGGAAAGATCATTTGGTGGTGATAAGTGATTATTTTTTAAAATATTTCATTTTTTATAATGTAATTTATATATATTAATGTTTATACTTTTTATTGTAATAGGTAAAGCTCCTTGAAGAATTAAATAGGAGCAACCCTCAAGTTTGAAGTAGACCACTATCAAACACATCTCCATCCCCCCAATGATCAAAGGAACCTATGATCTATTTTCTTCCCTAGAGGTAAATGACTTTTTATTGGGGTCCTTTATTGTATGCCTATATGGCAATTTTGGACATATATTTTGTATTGCATATACGTGACATTGTATGCCTATATGGTATTCTTGTAAGCCTATATGGCTATTTTGTATATATGTTATACTTATATCAACATATATTGATGTATGCGTATATGGATATTTGGTTAATACATGTCTTTTTTATTAATTGATTTGAATTCAATAGAGAATTTGAAATTACAATATTAGGTAAGCTAGAACCTGCAAATATTGTAAACAATTGGAAAAATTGCATAACTTGTAAACATGAGTTGCTTGCTTCCAAAAATTCATTTATCTTATCCAAATAGAATTTTATACATCTATCTAGAATCCCAATAGTCTCCAGAGTCCAAAAATTTTGAAATGAACAGTCTTTTCAAAAAAATTAAAAATAACTATGAATTTTCAAAAGACTAGGACATTATTTACCCCAACTTGGTGGGGTCATAACTTTCTACTCGATGCTCAAAATTCAAATTCGTTTACACGGTTGGAAAGGTATTCAAGAGGAATAACTCAATCCTTAAAAATATAATGCAATTTTAAGGGACCAATGCAAGTTTTGAACCAAAATTCCACTCTAAAAACCTCTGAAAATGCAATTTCCTAGAACCTAGAAAATATCAAAAAAATCCTAAAATTTGGATTTCTAGTGTCTCTGTTTTTTCACCTATGGAACATCCTTGAACTACCTTGGATCATTTCTCCCCCCTTGAGAGGAAATGGGCCCCTTTGCACTAGCTTGCTACAATAGATGAGGGAAACCTTGAGCAATATGTTCACTAGTATACCACTTGTCGTGATACAAGTGCTGGAATTTCTGGACAACAAGATACAAAGAAATTTGTGTACCTCAAAGGGACTTCACATGAACATCAAAAATATAATCACTAACCAATGGAGTGACAGTTTTAAGATTAAAATCTACTACATGAATTGTATCAGCCACTTCTAAAATGTCCAACAGAGGTGGAAAATATTGACAAAATAGCTCTCAACATTGAACACTAGATGAATCCCCAAAAATGGTGGAATATTCAATTTGAAAGAATTCTCTCCAACCTGCTTGAGAATATTATATGGTTTGTAACATAGAGTATGAATTTTCTTATGTGGTCCTTGAATTCTCTCCTTTTGAAGATGTAGCCAAACCTTATTGCCCACTTGAAAATGGTGTGGTGTATGATGTTGATCATGACACTCCTTGTATTTTTGATTAACCTACTACACTATCTCATGAACTTTCTTTTGGAGATGCTAAATTTTCTCAACAACTTTTCCAAGCTTTATCTACCTCCTTTTCTCCATATGATGATGGCTCAATTTCAGTGACAGGAAGAGAAATTTCCAAAGGAGCTAAAGGTCAATATCCCAAACAGACCTCAAATGGACTATGTCTAATAGTACCATGTATGGCTTAATTGTAGCTATGTTGTTAATATGGAAGAATCTCATCCTAGGTACGAGTATGATGAGAATGGTACATACGAAGGATGTGAACAATCATATGATTCACTACCTCAATTTTTCCATCGGTTTATCAATGGAATGTTGTAGAATTTGTAAGCTTGGTATCTATCATTGCCCAAAGTGCTGACCAAAACTTTCCAACAAACCTGTTATCCCTATTAGAAATTATGCTCTATGGAAACCCAAAGTGGACCTAAACATTAGTGAAGAATAGCTTGGTAGTATCCTCTATGGAGATCCCTCTCTTGCAGGCTACCATAATGACAATCTTGGAAAACCTATCCACCAACACATAAACATAGCCATGACCATGTTTAGTAGTAGGAACACCAAACATAAAGTCCATGGAGACAAATTGCCAAGGTTTATCTAGAGTAGGAAGTGGCATATGCAATCTGCTTTTTTGATTTGTATGTTTGACAATCTCACAGGCAACACATGACAAAATATAGGAGATGACATCTTGCGGCATCTTGGGTTAGTAAAAATATTTTTGAAGCACAAAAAGAGTTTTTCCAATGCCAAAATGTCCTAGAGTGTGACTATAATGTGCTTCCCATATCATATTTTCCCTCTCTTTTGTAGGAACACATATATGACCCATATAGTAAAGGATGCCACCTTGCATATGAAAATCAAAAACTTTCTCACCTTGCATCAACTAAGTGTAGAATTCAAAGAAATCATCATTAGTGGTATACAGATCAAGCCAACTTGTTGTTTCATGCCCATAAGACTCAAGTACCATGTGAGTAGTTCCTGAATTAGAGGTCTACTTATAAAATTTACTTTATTACTACTACCCTTTTTGTGATGTATATTGATGTGAAATGATTTTAGGTATGCAAACCATCTCTGGTATCTATCATTTTGTAACTTCCATTATGTTTGCAAAAATTACAAGGGTTTATCATTTATGTGGATGATAGTCTATTTTCCTAGAATTTAGTTCTTCTATTGTTTGCAAGCCTACACAATTGCATACATTTCTTTGCCATTGTAAGGAAAGCTTAGGTGTGGAACAAACTCTCCTAACGCCAAAACCTCAAGGAAGAATGCAGAGGTGACTTTTAATTTTTCAATTACTGTCCAATTAAGATACTCATGAAAGAAATAACAGAAAAGAGAAATGAACATACACAATTGGACACCAGATTTACATGGGAAAACCCTTACGGGAGAAAAACCCACCACACCTTTGTATTACAGTAAAGAAAATTACATACATAGATCAACTTCACTTTCTGATGTCAATTTTTACAGCAACACATTTATTGATCAATCTTTTACAAAATAGCTCTTAGAAACATCCAATGAATTCACTCAGATCAATCCATGTTCAATCAAGCAACACTTCGTTATTTCAAACTATTCATTATCATCCGCCATTGCCAGAGAGTAATTTGTTCTCTCACAGTCTATTCATGTCCCTCACAGGAACCGTTTCAACAGTCCAACTGCTAATGGTTCACATTCTTCTTCTCTGATTGGTCAAAAATAGACCACGTAGGATAGACATTCAGTCAAGGTGTTCAAACTATATCGCATGTCGGTGAGACACTAGGTCGTGTCTCCCAGATGCCATAATGCCTGACTGGATCGGCAAGAGTCATATCAAGGTTCAAACCTATTGTCTAGACTCACTCTATCGCTAAGACATCACATCAATATCCATTGCAGAACCATCGACAAGACCACCGCTATTGGCAAGACAACATACCGAACACAAATCTAGCTTGTGCAGATCTATCGGCAAGAGTTTTGCTATCGCTAAGAGTCTTATAGAACCTTATGTGATACCAATGTTCATACCCGTCAGTGAGAGGAAAACCATCAGCAAGAGTTCTCACCGAAAGCACATGTCTGTCGGCGAGACCAGCACTCTCAATAAGAGTTCATATCGACTGCAAACCTATTAGCCAAGAGTCTCCCCAATGACATCCATTGCCAATGTGTAAAACCTCAACGAGACATACTCTGTCGGAATGAGTCACTCTGAAGCTTCATGTCTCTCCCCGATAACCACTAGGAACCAACCCATCGGCAAGAGGTCTGTCCGGGCGCGATGAGATGGAAAACTCACAGTGATAGACATGTCTTGCTGATGACTCTCGTTGGCAAGACAGAACCAAAGTCTAAAATGATCTAAGCACATCAGAAGTTTAGAACAGAGCTTCTAGTCGGTAAGACTTCCAGAGGGTCTCACCGATTTTTCTCTTTCAGAGTTTCATGCCAATAAGCTTGAGGTACTTTTTTCAACAATCTCCCACTTGACGAAGATCTTACTGACACCTCCAGAGCACAAAAAACTACTAAAATTCATGGGCACTAAATCCCATCAAACTGGCACACCAACTGAACTTGTCTATGCTCACTAGCTGCGTAAATGCATCTGCAACATTTTCTAGAGTATCCAATTTTTCTAAAGAGACCTTTCCATCCTCCACCATATATCATACAAAATGATACTGCACATCAATATGTTTCATACTGGCATGGAAAGTAGGATTTTTCCCCAAACAAATAGCACTCTGACTGTTAGTAAATTGTAATTATCCCTGCATCAAACCCAATGTTAGAACACAAATGTTTTAACTAGATTGCTTCTTTATAGGCATGTGTTTCTGCCATGTATTCTGCCTCTGTAGTGGACAAAGCGGCTATAGCCTACTGCTTACTCATCCAACTAATTGTACCACCATTCATCATGAAAATATATCCACTGGTGGATATTCTGTTGTCAATGTCCCCTGCCCAATCAGAATCCATATAGCCTCGAATGATGAGATTCCTTTGTGATTCAACCAAATTCCCATGGTAACACAAAGCATATACTGAAGTGCCCTTTAGATATCTAAACTCTCTTTTCACAACATCCCAATGTGTCCTTCCAGGATTTTCCATAAAACAACTAAGTACTCCCACTGCTTGGGCAATGTTTGGCCTTGTACAGACCATTGCATACATTAAACTGCCAACTGCACTAGCATAAGGCACTTTGGTCATGTCTTCTATCTCAGTAGGAGATTTTGGATAGTCTTCAACATATAGCTTTGTTCCCTACAAAACTAGAACAACTAGTTGCTTGCACTCAGTCATTCAAAATCTCTCCAAAACAGTATTAATATACTTACTCTAACTGAGCCAAATTTTTCTACTCTTCCTGTCCTTGGTTATTTCCATTCCCAGAATATACCTAGCTGCACTGTCAAGATCTTTCATTTCGAACTTTGCAGACAACTGAGATTTTAGATCAGAAATCATTAACTTACTATTGCCTATGAACAACATATCATCAACATAGAGAGCCATAATAAGAACACGATCATTTTCAGCTTTGAAGTAAACACAGTGATCAGATTTTGATCTTACAAATCCCAATGACAACAAAAGTGTCAAACTTTTGGTACCACATTCTAGGAGATTGTTTTAATCCATACAAAGATTTTTTCAACTTGCAAACTAGTTTTTCTTTACCTTTTTCCACAAAATGCTCAAGCTGGGACATATAAATTTCTTCTTCAAGGTCACCATCAATAAATGTTGTCTTCACATCCATCTGTTCAATCTCTAAGTCATACGCTGCTGCAAGTGACAAAATAAATCTGATAGACGTCAGCTTAGCTACAAGAGAAAAAATTTCTCCATAATCAATTCCCTCTACCTGGGAATAACCCTTTGCAACCAACCTCGCCTTATACTTTTCCGCATTGCCATCGAGACCTATTTTCCTTTTAAATACCCATTTGTAGCCAGCAACTTTTCTACCTTTAGGCAAAGGCACCAAACTCCAAGTATCATTCTTTTCTAATGATGCCATTTCTTCATTCATGGCTTCCAACCAAGATTTTGAATCAGACATTCTAAATGCCTCTTTCACAGTCCTAGGCTCGTCAGTGCTAGAAATTAAAGCATAGACACAAGTAGAATCTAACAAAAAAAACCCATACCTATCAGGTTGCTTTCTTTCACATGTTGACCTCCTCACAGGTTGAGGCTGAGGTTGATCTTCTTCTTCAGAACTCTCAGAACTACTTGAGCTCTCCTCAGTTTCAGGTACATTTTGAATTTTCAATTCCTCTTTATCTAGTGTCAAAGGAATTTCAACTACATCATTTTTATCTTTTGATTTTGTCTCTTACTACGGATCCAAAGTAGAAGGGTTCAGCTCATAAAAAATAACACTTATGTTGTATAGAACCTTCTCTGTATCAGGATTCCAAAGCTTGTATCCTTTTATGCCAGCACTATAACTAATAAAATACATTTAACAGCCTTGTTTTCCAATTTAGATCCTTTTTCATTCGACACATATTCATATGCCTCACAGCCAAATACACGAATGTGTCTTAGAGAGCGCTTCTTTCCAGACCATACTTCCAAAGGTGTTTTCTCAACAAGAGCAGAATTCGAAGAATAGTTTATTAAATAACATGTTGTTGCAACTACCTCAGCCTAGAACTTCTCCTCCAAGCCAACACTTCTTAGCATACTTCGTGCTCTTTCCATTACTATCATGTTGAACCTTTCAACAACTCCATTTTGTTGCAAAGTGTAGGGTGTATTTTTATGTCTTTTAATCCCATGATCTTTACAGTACCTTTCGAACTCATCAAAACAAAACTCACCACCATTGTCAATCCTTAAACATTTTATTTTTCTTCCAGCCTAATTTTCCACAAGGTTTTTAAACTCCTTAAAATGACTGAACACTTCTGATTTACTTTTCAAAAAATAAACAAATGCCCTTCTTGAATAATCATCAATGAACGATACATAATATCTTGATTTAGACAAAGAAGGAACATTTGTTGGCCCAAAAACATCATAATGTATGTAATCAAGTAAACCAGAAGATTTGTGAGGACTAGAGTAAAAAGAAACACGATGTTGTTTACCATATATACAATGTTCACAAAATTTGAATTCGAGGTTACAATCATCAATCCCTTCAACCAGGTTTTTATTTTTTAAGGTTTTTAAACCTTTTTATCCAATGTGGCCTAGCCTATGATGCCAAAGCATAGTCTTTTTTGTTGGAAGTTTAACTTCCATAGAGTTAGCACTATCAAGAACTTTTTCCTCTTTTTCTCCATGAGTAGCTTTCTATGACTTTATAGAGACACTATTTCATTGCATAGCATGTGCATCCAGCTTATACAAGGTACCAATACGGGCACCCCTTGATAGAACCATTGAGCCTCTAGTCATCTTGCAGCCATTTCTAGAGAATGTGACTTGCACTCCAATATCATTCAGCTTACTAACATAAAGTAAATTTTGAGCCAGACCTGGTATATGCATTACATCATTGATTCCCTTCACTCTTCCATCAGGGAATTGAATTCTGACTCTTCCACGGCCAACTATTTCCAGAGATGAATCACTTGCCAAATACACCCTTCCACCATCATATTGTTCATACTTAGTGAACCAATTTCTATGAGATGTTATGTGGAAAGATGCTCTAGAATTAATCAGCCAGACATCATCTGATGCCTGTGTAGCCAAGGCTGCAATGAAAGTGTTTGCATCACTCTGAGAAGAATCATTGTCCGAAGAATACTTCTTCTTCTTCTTTTTCTCCTCTTTACAATCCTTTCAGACATGACCAAGTTGCCCACAATTCTAGCACTTCACCTTGGACTTCTTATCAGGAGACTTTGATCTCCCCTCTGATTTGGATTTGGACTTCTTGTCCTTCTTGCCTTTTTCTTTCGATATGCCTCGAACGGAAAGATCCTCCTTCACCATCTTAGAATATTTTCTTCTCATTTCTTCTGATAACAAAGAAGCAACAACATCTTCCATCTTAAAAGTGAATGTCGTACTCCCAATAGCCATCACCAAGTGATCCCAAGAATCTAGCAAAGAACATAACAATAGCATACAATGATCTTCTTCATCAATCTTCACACCCACAGATGCTAACTGAGCAATCAACATGTTGAAAGCATTCAAATGATCAGCAATAGACGCTCCTTCCTACATTTTCAAATAGTACAGCTTCTTCCTCAAGAAAAACTTATTCACCAAGGACTTTCCCTGATAAATAGCTCCCAATCTCTTCCACAAAGCGGATGTTGTATTTTCTTCATAAACATTTAGAAGAACAGAGTCTACTAAACAGAGCCTTAGCAGCCCCTTTGATTTTTGATCTGCAAGGTCCCAATCCTCTTGCTTCATGCATGTAGGCTTCGTTCCAGACACAGCAAGCCAAAGATCACGATCAACCAACAAATCTTCCATTTTGAGTTTCCACAACTCAAAATTACTACCATTGAATTTCTCAATTTCAATCTTTCTTGACGTGCTTACCATCTTAATCTGTAATTTGAATTACCAGACTTCTACAAGACTCCCACTGAACAGAATTGACACAAAAAAACCCAACGTACCCACAAGGATAACACAATTGGCTCGGCTCTGATACCACTTGTAAGGAAAGCTTAGGTGCAGAACAAACTCTCCTAACACCAAAACCTCAGGGAAGAATGCAAAGGTGACTTTTAATTTTTCAATTACAGTCCAATTAAGATTCTCATGAAAGAAATAATAGAAAAGAGAAATGAACATACACAATTGGACACCAGATTTATGTGGAAAAACACTTACAGGAGAAAAACTCACAACACCAAGAAAAGCCTCTTTGTATTACAGTAAAGAAAATTACATATAGAGATCAACTTCACTTTTTGATGTCAATTTTTATAGTAGCACATTTACTATTCAATCTTGTACATAATAGCTCTCAAAACATCCAATGAATTCACTCAGATCAATCTGTGTTCAATTGAGCAACACTTCATTATTTTGAATTGTTCATTGTCATCCGCCATTTCCAGAGAGTAATCCATTCTCTCACAGTCTGTTCATCTCCCTCACAGGAACGGTTGCAACAGTCCAACTGCTAGCGGTTCACATTTTGCTTCTCTAATTGGTCGAAAACAGACCATGTAGGATAGACATTCAGTCAAGGCATTCAAACTGTATCGCATGTCGGTGAGACACTAGGTCGTGTCTCCTAGATGCCACAATGCCTGATTGTCATTATCGACAAGAGTCACTACCATCAGCAAGAGTCATATCAAGTTCAAACTTGTCATCCAGAATCACTCTATCGCTAGGACATCACATCGATATCCACTGCAGAACCATCAACAAGACCACCGCTATTGGCGAGACATCATACCGAACACAAATCCAGCTTGTGCGGATCTATCAGCAAGAGTTTCGCTATCGCTAAGAGTCTTATAGAACCTTATGTCATACCGATGTTCATACCCGTCGGCGAGAGGAAAACCATCGGCAAGAGATCTCACCAAAAGCACCTGTCTGTCGATGAGACCAGCACTCTCAGCAAGAGTTCATACCGACTGCAAACCTATCAGTCAAGAGTCTCCCCGATGACATCCGTCACCAATGTGTAAAACCTCAGTGAGACATACTCTATCGGAATGAGTCACTCTGAAGCTTCATTTCTCTCCTCGATAACCACTAGGAACCAACCCGTAGGCAAGAGGTCTGTCCGAGCGTGATGAGATGGAAAACTCACAGTGATAGACATGTCTTGCCGATGACTCCCATTAGCAAGACAAAACCAAAGTCTCGGTGATCTGAGCACTTCAAAAGTTTAGAACACAGTTGCTAGTCGGTAAGACTTCCAGAGGGTCTCACCGATTTTTCTCTTTCAGAGTTTCATGTCAGTAAGCTTGAGGCACATTTTCCAACAGCCATATGTGGGATACTGGGAAAATTTATTAGATAATTTTTCATTATGATAGGCCATCGAATGACCATGCTACATGAGAACTGCTCCCAGGGCATAATCAGATGTATCTGTTTCAATTTCAAAAGGTTGATGTAGATCTGGAAGTGCCAAGACTGGTGTTGAGATTAACCTCTTCTTCAACTCCTCAAAAGCACATTGTTGTACCTTTTTCCAAACAAACTTTTCCTTGGAGCCACCTCTAATTACTTGATTCATATTCCATACCAAATGAGAGAAGCCTGGTACAAACCTCTAATACAAATTTTCTAACCCCAAGAAGCTATGAAATTTTGTGACATTCCTAGGAGAAGGCCAAGCCTTAATGACCTCAATCTTTGTAGGATCAACATGAACACCTCTATTGTCCATAATGTATCCCAAATATTCGATGCTCTCTAATCCAAAAGAAAAAAATTCTCTATTAGAATAGAGTTTGTGTTTCTACAATGTTGAAAGTACCTGTTCAACATGTTGTAGATGTTCATCTTGGGTCTTACTGAAGATGAGAATATCATCTAAATATACCACCATGAAGGATTCAGTGTTCAAAAAAGTCTAAGAATATCATTCATAAACCTCATGAAGATGATCGAGGCATTTTTCAAGCCAAAAGGCATCACAGGCCATTCAAATAACTCTTCTTTGGACTTGAAGATAGTTTTCCACACATCTGCAAGGTCAATTGGTACTTGGTGATATTCAGACTTCAAATCAACCTTCATAAACAACTTTTCCCCACATAGTTGGTCCAGAAGATCATTAATTCAAGGAATTGGATATTTTTTCTTCACTGTGATCTTGTTCAAGGCATGATAATCGATACATAACCTCCATGTGTCATCTTTCTTCTTGGCCAAAATAATCAAACTGCTTTAATGGGATGCATTGGGTCAAATATGGCCTTTCTAAATTAGTTCCTCAATCTACCATTTGATCTCATCATTTTCCAATATTGATCTCCTTTACAATGGCCCATTTGGTAAGGATGTCCCTGGGATGATATCAATTGAATGCTTTACCCAACAGTGTAGTGAAACTCTCATGGGTGAAGTGAAGACATCATGATATTCTGCCAACATTGTATCCATCTATTTTTGTTGAACAGAGGTGCTTTTTGCTACAACATTACTATTACCTATGAATTTATTCTCTTTTTTTGATCGTATCATTAGTAGTAAAAAATCTCTAGTATGGAAAACGAAATGTCTACACTATTTTGCACTAATTAATGAAGAAAATTTTGCAGAACTTACCTCAAGAATTTGATACTTTTGTTCACCCACCTTGACAATAACATTGTGTAGCCTTGACTCATATACACCATGGTGTTGATACATATATGGTTGTCCTAGCAACACATCACATACATCCAAGGGTGATACATCATAGATGACTTCATCTTTAAATAGTTTGATGGAATAGGATAAGAAACACTATTTGTTTATTTGTATATCCCTTCCTTGACTCACCCAGCCCATGGAGTATGGTTGTGGGTGAGGTTTAGTTTTCTGATTTAATCATTCTACTTCTGTAGAAATTAGATTCTTCTAACTTCCACTATCCACTATGAAGTGCAGAGCCTTTCCATTCACCCACATCTATGAATGAAAGAGGCGTTATTCATCTTCTCAATGTATGATTTTTGCAGTAGCAATGGTGGCATATGGATCTACTTCAATAATTGTTTCACCACTCTATTATTCAAAGGGATCTATGGGCAACATGTCAACCTTTTTTTTTTCATGTGCTTCTATCATCAAAGTCTTTGCAGCCATGCAATCCTTCATGTCATGTTGAGAACTCTTGTGAATATCACACCACATACTTGAATCCTTATTTATCTTTTTCATTTATGTGTTCCATTCTGGTGATTGAGAAGAAAACTTCTTGGTATTTTCTTGTTTCCATAGGGTTTTTCTACCACTTTCACCCTTAAATTTTTATTTGCAAAGTAATTATTCTTCAACTTTTGTTTGAATTTCTCCTCGATTTTTGTGGCATTATTTGTAAGTAGTACCCAATGTTTCAATATCAATAAAGGGCATCTATGTCTGAATGTATCTATGTAGCTCACTCTGGTATTTCAACACTTAATGCTTCTTTGAATCTTGGATGTCAAGCTTCACTAATAAACCATGAAACCGATTGGTGTAATCCTACATTGTTTGGTCTTTCTTTTGTCGAAGTAGTTTCCACTCCATATATTTTTCCTCATATGTGTCTTTAGGATAATATCATTTTGTGATGAATTCCATGAAATCCCCCTATGTTGGTTCTTCTTCTATTGCAGATTCATTCCTTCTTAAGGTAAGTTTTTCATCCCATGCTAGCTTTACATGAGCTTCAGCTTTGAGGAGAAAAAATGTTATCTTCTCAGCACTAGAAAAGTTAATCACATAAAATTATCTCTCCAACTTGGTTATCCAGCCTTCCACAACGTTTGCATCAATTTGTCCTTCAAATTTTGGAATATCAAAATTCACCTACACTTTGAATGGGGTATGGCTATTGAATGGTTTAGGGAACATGTGTTTGATTATTGAGTATCTTGAAGGATTCAAGAAAATTGACTCATCATTTCTCCCCTCTATTTATTCAGGGCTTCCTCCACCATGGTTTTGATAGGGTTTGGTTTTTTCTGGTTTTGACATCTTTGGTCAATTACATCTCAAATGGAGGTAGACAGATGCACTATGTGTCTCCAATCCCTGCCTTCAATAACCAAACCATGTACGATGTGACATACAGAAGCGTACCCACTTTGATACCAATGATCTAAATTCAACAGGGAATTTGAAATTACAATATTAGGAAAGCTAGAACCTGCAAATATTGTAGACAGTTGGAAAAATTGCATAACTCATAAACATGAGTTGTTTACATCCAAAAAAATTTGTCTTATCTAAAACATAATTTTATACATCTATCTAGAATCCCAATAGTCTCTAGACTCTAAAAAATTCAAAATGAATCGTCTTTTAAAAAAAATACAAAATAACTATGAATTTTCAAAAAACTAGGATATTATTTACCCCAACTTAGTAGGGTCATAACTTTCTACTCGGTGCTCAGAATTCAAATCCATTTACACTGTTGGAAAGGTCTCCAAGAGGACTAACTCAATCCCTAAAAACTTAATGCAATTTTAAGGGACTAATGCAATTTTTGAACCCAAATTCCACTCCAAAGACCTTCAAAAATGTAATTTACTAGAACCTAGAAAATACCCAAAAATCCAAAAATTTGGATTTTTGTTTTTTATTAGTTTTGTCACTGTTGGAACATCCTTGGACTTCCTTGGATCATTGGTGGTGTCCATATATGCATTATAAATCCATGCTTCAGTAGATATTTGTAGATGGTTTACTTCAAATATTTAAAATCCAAGTGCATTCCATGCACTCATCCCTTAAATAATTGAAAATATATAAAGTTTGAACATTATAAAGTAAATATGAACTATTGGGTGAATTGAAAACCTAGCCATGTCATCATTGACATCAATAATCATATGAATATGATAATGCATGATGCAATCTAACACCTAGGTATCTCTACCACTACAGATATAAGCCCACACTCTCTAGGATCATTGTAGCATGGTAAGGAAATTCATGTAATTTTATAATGCACTTTCAAGTATGCAACTAAACATGAGCAAGAAATTATTATATGTGACCTCATACCTCTAGAATTTTGTGATATAATTCTTGGAATACATCTCCCATTCCAAACTGTAATAGTGGATGCTATGAATTAACAGATAATATTTTAACCTCAACAAGTCTAAATTATGAGACAAAATAGGTCGGTCTCTACTAAATAATGTTATAACATTTATAATATACAAAAATTCATATTTATTATTTTCTACTTAGAGATGTTTCATAAGCAATCTCACAAGCAATAGCATTTCTCACTCATGAATCTTCTCTATCATAACAATAGATGCTTGAAAATGTACTATTATAGGATTAAGATGTCTTTATAAATTGCAAAATTATTCCAAAAATAATTTACAGTACAAAATTAAACCAATTGGCTATCGAATGCCCTTTCCCAAATAGATCATTGTATCATAGGTCTACTTAGGACAAGGATGATATTTAGCACAAAATCTAAGAGCTACTTGATCAAGGAAAGAGTTGACCTAGCTATTTTTCATGTGGCACCTTAGAAGCATGAATAATGATGTAGGAGCACTTGCAATAAAACTAGAGTTCATGTGGCATAATCTACAAGCATTATAGTTTTATGAATTATAGATTAAAAGTTACCACATTTATTTATAAATAAAGTTATGTTTGTGTGTGATACTATGAGGAGGTAGTAGTAATGGCTATATTGGAAGCATGTATGTATGTCAAAATATATTAAGGAATCAAGTTTTAATCACTTGACAAATTACAAACAATTTACACTATGTTTCCAATAATTTTATTCAAGTATATTCAAGTACCCATCCATTAAATTATCCATCCTCTAGTTGGCCAAACTTGCAATTCAAATTTAAAGGCATATTCTTCATGCCCACACTTTCCTTCATCTCAAAAAAATATTTTCCTATATTGACCAAAACGTTTATGACTACATTGAGTTCAAGAAACAGAGGATATTAGTTCTTTGGTGTATATTATTCAATCATAAGATTATAAAGACACCTACATTGACCAAAAATCATAAATTGGACTTATTCTATAGCTACCCCAACATGTTTGAATTGTCAGTTTACTATCAGGAGATCAAGAATGTAAATAGTGCCTCTCAAAAACTTTTTACTAAATACAACTGACACTTTTTGGAACATCTAAAACATTATTGTTGTTGGCCTCCTCTAATGGTTCAATAATTAATCCCTTAAAGTTATAACTTAAACATTAGATATTTTCACTAAGTAATTATCCTGGTCATCATGAAGGTTAATTTCATTATCAACCCAACGACGTGAACTTGAAATGGGTCAACACTGTTTGTGCATTAGAACTCAATTGTAGTCATCCTTATCCTATAACTAGAGAGGAAATAGTACTGAAAGTGAAATGCTTGAAAGGAATTAGTACACGTACTAAACATAAATAAACAACTAAACTAAACTAAAATGAATGACAGAAACACAAAAGTCTCAGCAAACAGATAGGAAGTTACTTTGTCTATCTTGGTTGCAGGAATAGACACAGAACAAAGTTCCAATGGCTGCAAGAATAGATAGCTGCTAAGACCGTAACTAATTACTGAATAGAAAAGTAACTACTAAACTGAATGGATGGAATTCTCACCAAGTGGCCCCCCTTGAATGAATCTTCCCAAAACTAACTCAGATGCATCAAATTAAAGTATCATTTTATTAATTGAAAACATTGTTACATCATAACAACAACATGATTGTATTCCTTGAAATTGAAAATGAAAGTACAATATAAGAACGATCAACTCCCAGAAGGGGAACATCTGATAATTATTTATAGAAGGAAAGCTCTAACTAACTCTAAATAACTGGGAAGTCGACTCCAACATACTAGGATGACGCCATTTATTGAAAGCATGAAAAAGAGGAAGGAGATTTTGTATGCATAAAATTTAGTCAAACCAGTCTTTCCTCAACGAGGATCCAACATAGCAACACCTCCTAAATCTACTCAGCTACTAGACATGGTCATTTAAAGTTAAGTTATAACTTCCATATGAGTTGGAATTTTCCAACCATTGACCTCTTTAATGTCCATATCTTTTTGACTCCTTTAGCAACCGACAGCTGGCATGAACTTCTTCCACCTTGCAAGCTTCATTTATATCTACATATTAATCTAAACCTGCATTATGACATTAGTGTGCACAAGACAATTATATATCCATAATCACCTTAGAATAGCATTCATTCAATCACATGTAAAATTAATATAGATATATCACATAGCAAGTTAATACCATCAAAGGTTACAGTGATAAGTTCATGTCCAAATTTAATAGGTTTAGGGAAATAACATAAAAAGTATTAGTAACCAAGTGCTAAAACCCCATAGTAAAAATAATAAAAATATGATAAATCCTTAAAAAAATGAGTCATTATTTGGACTCATCATCTCCCCCCAACCTAATGATATGTTGGTCCTCTAGTAGAGGGAACTTCATTCCTTTCCCTTATCAAAGCCCTAAAATCACCAACAAAAAAATTCCCTTGATCAGTCCCTGCAGTTTCTAAATTTAGATCCCAATAGAACCCCCGCTTTCTTTCCAATTTGTCCCACCTTGGCCTCTCTGCATCTACATCGTACTAATAGGTTATGTTGTTTGGTACTTTCCACAATAGAATAGGTGGATGAAATATTAACAGGAGCCAATATTGCTGCTTTGTTCTCCCAAGATATATATACCTGATGCTTCATTTGCAAGCTGCATAATAATTTTGCAAGGAATGGGGTTTAGCCTATTTTAACTGATTTGGCAAGTCATTCCATCTCTGTGATAAATATCCCAATACTATCTTTCCTATAGTGGTAGCTACCTATTCATATTCTAGGTATGCTTCCTCCCTAAAATGCATGATCCTCTTTTTGTACTCTAGATTGTAAAGAATTTTGTGCCGTGTGTAGAAGATATATGTAGGATTGCTTGATTCAGCTCTTAGAGATAGGGGGTGTGGAATTCTTTTTTTCTGTATATTTTGAATTGTTTCCCCCAACTAATTTTATTTTGAATCCATGACATTAATTCCCTCAAGTGAACATCCCCAATATATAGTAATGGATTCCATTCATGGTCATTGAGAACAACATACTTGTGCAAATACAACTCACACAATAAATTCTTAATTTCAGGAGGAGAGGATTGGTAAGCTTGGAAAAATTGTTATGGGGTTTCAATGGAAGAGTTTAGACCGGAAATGACCCTTGACAACTTAAAAGATAGATTGTGCTCCCTTAAATACAATGAATACACCATTGGGGGAGTCCTACATTCCATAATTTTTGGTACTAGAGTCACCACATTGTTTACCTTATCTTTTAATGCAATAATCTTTGCATTCTTCTCCTCAATTTCTTCATTTTTCTTATTGATCTCTTCCTGTAGCCTAAGTTTTTCTCTATTCCATTCTTCTTCTTTCTCCTACATTTCTTTCCATAAATCTAGGGCTATTGATGCCCATGAAAAATTAGGAGGTGTATGCTTTCCTACTAGGATCTTCCCCTGCACTGGTTCCTATTGTTCAACTCGCTCTGCAATAGTAGGGAGTTCTTCCAATCCTATATTTTCATGCCCCTTAGGAGCTTCTGCTTTCTTTCTAGATTTCCCTATGATTCTATGACTCCTTTTTGGAGGCATACCAATAGCAAACTTGGTAATTTTTTATTTCCTTGGAGGACTTTTATTTTTCCCAGTGGCTACAAGATGCTCAATTTCTTCAGTTTTCTACTTCCTAGGGCTAGTATTTACCTTTCCTAGTTTTTTCTTCTTATCCTTCCCTTTGCTAATTTCTGTTTTTCTCATTTTTTCTTCCTCCTTTCGAATAGCACCCCTAGTGCGAACTGTGGTTTTATGGGAAACATCGATATTGGGGTCCAAAGATGAACTATCTTCATCTGCATGCTTGGATTCAGAGGAACTAATTTCTACTATAGGTTCTGTTGTAGGAGGGTTTGTGCTAGGAATTTCCCTATAAGTTGAAGCTCTAGGAGTGAATTTAATAACCCCCTCATCCCCACTAACCCTATGAGCTAGGGGTTGATTTCTAGGACCCATATTTTCTAATCTAAACTTCTTAATCTTCAAAAATTCATCCCATGACATATTGGACACATTTTGCAAAGACTTTTCTACCAACAATTTAATCAAACAGTGATGGGAAACAAAGTTTTCCCTACCTTTTTATGTCTCAACAACCATGATTACAAGAAGATTGTACATGATGTTTGGCACATTCATCCTCCTGCCATGTCTCATGTGATTCAAAAGCTTGAAATGCACAGAATGAAGAAAGGATTGGTGACATTCGCAAGTACTGTATTTGATAATATAAACAACAACTTGCTTCCATGTTTTTAGCAAAGAAAATCTTCTTGTTCCTTGTTTGTCTATAACAAGTGGAGGATCACTAGGCTCGGTGAATTCTACTCTAGCTAATCTAGCATCCCTAGAAGCAGGATAGGGTTCTCCTTTAGTGGGAAAAGATAACACTTCAGAAATTCTTTCTTCGATGGCTATAACTTTTAATCCTTTCACCATTGTCTCACCATTAGAAAATGTTTGTGAAAATTATAAGCCAGTGTCATTATCAAAGCTATTTAGCTTTAGAAAGTAATCTAGCCAACCACAATTCCCGAATTCAGGCTCATAGAGTGCATCGTGTAGGATTACCTGGTGAACTATTGGTTCACTTCTGATTAACTGAACTCCCATTTCCTTCACTCACACTCTTGCAAACGCCTCTGCAAAGACTTCTTTCCTGCAACCCTTTAGCTAAAAACCCAATTTCTCTTCTACTTCCTATAATTCTCACCAATAGTAACACCAATGTCGTATGACCTCTCAATTTACCTTTTTAGTGGCATTATGATTTTGACTAAGGTAGTAAAGAAGACATAAAGGAGGGGTATTATCAAAGAAAATGGTGGCAGCTTAATGTCATATCAAACATGTAGAATGTCACTTCAACTTCATCATTTCAAATTTACTGTCATGTTGGTGCATGAAATATGACTACTGATATGTATGACACATAGGCTCACACTTTACCCCCCAACCTAAATAAAATCAATTGTCTGCATAGGCTAGAATGGAAGAATGATATAACAGGGCATACTAATAGGATTTTCTATGTAAAATATCAATATTAAAGTACATTAATCAAACAAATGCATGTAAGGTAATTAATATACATTAAGCATTATGCACATACCTGAAAAGTTGGAATGTCTTTTCTGAAAAGTGTGGAAGGAAGTATCGGTCATTAGAAATGTACGGTTGGGCTGTTAAATGAAATGATGGTGGAGTGTTGTGGAAGAGAGAGAGAGAGAGAGAGAGAGAGGGGTTGGAAATGAATGGGTAGGCAGTTTTATTGATGGAAAAATTAATTCCCACAAAAAGTGGAAATTTTTATTATGGTTGCATGTGTACCTTTGACTAGCTAGAAGGTTGGACACTAGGTCCACTTCCTTCGGCTAATGGAACTTCAAAGTTCTGGTATTTAATAAATAGTTCCATGAACTCCTGTTTTGAGGCAAGCTTATGGTATAGCCTGAGATGATGACCATTGACCAGGAGCTTGAACCAGACAGGATCAATTGTTGTAAGTTGAACAACACCATTGGGGAAGACCTTTGCAATCTCATATGGTCCCAACCACTGGGTTTGAAGTTTTCCTAAGTTGTCTTTATACCTGGAATCATAAAGAAGTGCCCAGTCACCTAGATGGAACTTCTTTTCTTTGGTGTATTTATCATGTCATCTAACTCTCTAGTTATACACCATCTCAACATGGTGGAGAGTTGATTTCCTCATCTCATCTAAGGCATTTAGTTACATAACTCTGTCCTTTTGTGCCTCAGATATATCTATTCCAAGGTTTAGTGTTGTTCGAAGAGTTTTGTGTTCAAACTTTATAGGCATAATTGTTTTTTTTCCATATAATAGTTCAAAGGGAATAAAACTAGTGGTGGTTTTCCTGGTAGTTCTATAGGCCTAGACAACTTCTAGCAACCTTTTTTCCCAATATTTTATGTCGATTGCTACTATTTTGGTCAGAATATATTCTATTTCCCTATTGGTTACCTTAGACTAGTCATTGGCTTGAGGGTGATAGGGTGTAGATTTTCTATGCCTGACATTATACTCATTCACCAATGTTGTGACAAAAGTGGATGTGAACAGAGCCCCTTGATCTATGACTATTTCTCTCAGAACTCCATAGCATGTGAAGATTTCTTCATAGAGGAATTCTGCAACTTTATTGTCCCTAGCATGTTTCATAGCTTTGACCTCAACCCATTTAGTCACATAATATATACAAACCAAGATGTAAGATTTTCCATTTGATGGTGGATCAATTGGGCCTAAAAAATCAATTCCTCATTCATCAAATGGTGTGATAAATACTTGAGGGTATAGAGGCATCTCATCTAATTTAGTTGGTCATCCCATCCTTTGACACCTATCATATTTTCTAGTGTATTTTCCTGCATCCTTATGAAGTGTAGGCCAGTAATACAGTGTATTAAGAATCTGCATGGTTGTTCTCTTAGCTGCAAAGTGTCCCCCACAGGTTTCATTATGGCATGCATGTAGTATATCATAAGTTTCATCCTCTCTTACACATCTTCTCATCACATGATCTGGTCCAGTATAGAATAAAGAACCTTCCATCCGTGAGAATGGAAAAGTTTTTTCAATAAGAACCCTTCGCTCTTTTGGAGAAAAATGAGGGGGAACTCTTCTCGTGACCAAATAATTGGATATATTTGCATACCAAGGTGTGTGCACACTGATGGAGAAAAAAAATTCATCAGGAAAGGAGTCATTAATGACTTGAGTGTCCTCTAATGTAGTCAATCTGGAGAGAAAATCTACCACAAAATTTTCCTTACCTAGCTTGTCCATAATGGTGATATCGAATTCTTGCATTAACAACAACCACCTTGCTAACCTTCCTATGATCAATGGCTTGTTCATAAGGTATTTTATGGTTGCATGGTCTATATGGACAAAGATCTGTTATCTTGTGATATAATTCCTAAACTTGTTGAGAGCATAAATAACTACCAATGTTCATTTCCTTCTCTATCACTGTGTAGTTAAACTCAGCCCCTTGTAGGTTCTTGCTGACAAAGTAAATTGCATTCTTTATTCCTCCCTCTTTTTTTCCTAAGATAGCCCCTATAGCGTAATCAAATGCATCTGTGTGAATATGGAAAGGGAGTCCCCAATTAGGGCCTTTGAGCACAGGAGCATGGGTTAATGTTGTTTTTTAAATCAGAGAATGCTTTATTACAATCCATTGTCCATTGGAACTTAGCATATTTAGTTAAAATATTATAAAGTGGTGCTTCCATCTTACTGAAATCTTTTATGAAGCACCTACAGTATCCTGCATGTCCCAGGAAACTTCTAACATATTTTTGCTTGACAGGAGTAGAAAGACTGGTAATTACCTCAATTTTGGCTGGGTCCACTTGAATTCCTTTCTGAGAGATATAATGGCCAAGGACCACTCCTTCCTACATCATCATAAATCATTTCTCACTATTCAAGGACATAATATGGTCCTCACATTTCTGTAAAACCTTTCTTAGGTTTTCTAATGCTTCTGCAAAATTAGTACCATGAGTAGTGAAATCATCCATGTAGATCTCCATACAATCATGTGAAATATCTGAGAATATACTAATAACTGCTCTTTGGAAGGTTGTAGGTGCATTGCGTAGACCAAATGGGAGTACAGAATAGGAATAAGTCCCCCAAGGATAGGTGAAAGTTGTCTTGTCCTAATCTTCAGGTGCAATTTGTATCTAATTATAACCACTGAATCCATCTATGAAGGAAAAATATTGCTTACCTTTAAGTGAATCCAATACTTGGTATATAAAAGGAAGGGGAAAGTGATCCCTTTTGGTAGCAGATTTTAGTTCTCTATATTCAACACAATCTCTCCATTTACCTCCCTTTTTAGGCATAATTACCAAAGGGGACACCCATTGGCTGTCTGAGATAAGGTAGATAAATCTTGCATCCAATAACTTCTGTAGTTCTTCTTTCACAATCTCCCTCAATGCAGGGTTGATTCTCCTTTGTGGTTACCTTACTGGTGTGCATTTATCTCTAATTTAGATCCTATGAGTATATATTTTGGTATCAAATCCTTTCATGTCATGGTAATCCCATGAAAATGCATGTTGATGCAACTTTAACAGGTTTGTCAGGGACAACTGCTACTCTTGACTAAGTTTTTTATTAATATTCAAATGTTTCCCCTCTGAAACTTGTACTTGTGTGATCAACTCAATCATAGTTGTTTCACTAATGCTTGGAATTTTTAATTCATGTGGTAAAAATGTATGAAGAATGTCTGTTGTTGTAGGAAATTCAGGTGCAGGAGAAGTTGGTAGAAGTATCTTCAATGGACATGCAAAACTAGATTCATGAGTGGGTGGTTCTTCATACACTTCACAATGGTTCTGAATTATATGGGATAATATTTCATCTTCTTGAAGCTACATAAAAGGACTTTTTCCTATCATCATGAGTTGTGCCACTAAATTAACCTCCTCGGCCTCTTCTCCAACATGTTTCTAGATGGGGTTGTCCATATCATGGGATGGTTGAGCAGGAGGATAAAGGACAAGCTTTTTAGTGCTTCTCCCATCAGAAATAGTCATTTCCCCTGACCGACATCCAATGTAAGCATCTATTATAACTAACCATGGCCTTCCCAGAATAATGGGATACCCTCCTAATGTAGCTTTAGGGGGAAGGATCATGAAGTCTGCTGGATATTCCCAAGAGTATAGAGTAACAACAAGGTCTTCTACTATACCATTTTGTTTTATAGTGGAACTAACAGCAAGTTGTAGGATAGTAGGATTAGGTCTTAGATTTGTAACATTCAATTGTTACAGGATATTCTTACTCATCACATTGATAGCTGCTCCTAAGTCTATTAGAGCATTCTTTACTTGGATTCCATTTATAATGACTCCAACTATAGGATTACCTGGGTCAGTATATTTAGGAATAGTTACTTTCCCAAGCATGATATCTGCCAACTACCCCACCACATGAATGGTGGTGGGGTCCTTCTTTATTTTCCCTGGATTTTTGAGATATGCTTCCTTAATTGCCTTACTATATATGGGGACATCTTTTATGGCCTGGAACAAAGGTATCTTGACACATGTGTTTTAACTGATCCAAAATATCAAAGGTTGTTTCTTCATTTTCTTCCTTTTGTTTAACAACATCTAACCTTTGAGGAAATGGTGGGTCTAGATCAGACTGCCGAACTGGTTCAAAATTCTTGGGCACACTTGACTGAGCAGGGATATCAGATAAATTTTGATGCTCCTCCTCTTCAATAGGAAGCTCTATTATAATAGGAGTGGAAGGAGAGGACAAAGTGGTTCCTAAACCCAGATTAATATCACTCACACTCACAACATATGCAAGAAATTGATTAGGATCTGTAGAGTAAATTGGTTGCTACTATGGTTTGTTATTTGGGTTATGTGTGGGTTGAGCTGGTAACTGAGTAGGTCTAGGTGTGCTAGCGTTTTAGTTAGGAGGGGAGGCATTATGGCAGGTTGTGGAGGTTGTGGAGGTGGTTGCATGTAACCAGTTGCTTGGTTTGGCCATTGTTGTGCTCCCCTCCATTGGGATGTTTGTTGCCAATTTCCTTGAGGTTGCTACCAATTCCCCTAGATTTGTTGCCACTGAGGTGGAGTGTTTTGGTAACTAGGCCAAATATTTGGAGGGTTGTTCCAATGCTGAGGTGGATAGCCCCCAAATTTTGATGGGCATGGGGGTTGCCATTGATTACTAGATGCATAAGAATTCAATTAAGGTCCACTAAAAGTTAATGGATCTGGTGGCATACCTTGTCTTGGAGCCCATGGCCTTCTTTGTGCAATGTAGAAGACCTAATCATCATCACCTTGAATTGGCTTGAAATCTAGTGGAATTTGATTGCTTTCAATGTTGGCTACCATTTTACATTTGCAATCCTTCTTCTTTTGTCTACAATGAGGACAATATTCTACCAACATTGCCTCTTCCTCCTCATGTTTCTTCTTTCCTTGAAGTGTATCTAGCTAAGTGGCCATATTGTTTACGATATCCTTCTTGGAATCTACCATCAAATGAGTGATTTCCATCCTTGAAACCCCATTAGTGGAGGATTTACCCATAGAAGATTGGTAACCTCTTCCTTTCTTTATAGCTGCCTTGGAGTAATTTTGACATATTTTCTTAATATCATCCTAGGGAACTTGGGTGATATCTCCTCCTCCTATCAAGTCTAGAGCATCAATGCAATTTTCATTGATCCCTCTAAGGAAGAGAAACTTTTGGGACTCTTCATTGAGTGCATTGGGGGTTTTTGTAGAAAAAATAGGAACCTTGAAGTATAGTCCTCCAAAATTTCATCCTCCTTTTGTTACATCATGAAGATATCATCTCCTCTCATATCATTTCCTATATAGTATTCTTTATACTTGTCAAGAAACTTTTCTTTCATATCATCCCAAATATCTACAGTATTCCTACCTAAGCCATTAAACCATCTTAATGCAACATCCTTCAAGGTAGTAGGAAACAATTTAAGCCTATGAGCGTCAGTAGTGTAATCATAGCTTCAGCAGAAGATATCAAATTCAAACAATAAAGTGTTAGGGTCATATGTTACAAGCCCATAGAATTTAGGAAGAATTGAAGCACGGATGTTCTTGAGGTTATCAACTTCATTTTGGTGAGTGTTAGTGAATGGAAAAGTTGGATGGTTAGGCCTATTTTGGCTAGCCATAATTGCTTGATGGATTATCAAAGTAAATGGATTCTCAATCAGGTTTTGGGCAACTTGCTCTTCAAAGGAAATTTTAAAACTGGTCAAATTGGGAAATGCATCAGCGAAAGGATTTTCCTCCTCTTCTTATTCGTCTATTGGAAAATTTTGAAACTCAACTAGTTGGTTATCAGGATTAGGGTCATTAGGAAGTAATTTCCCTAGAGCATCTCTTCTCCTACCCCTATGCATGCAATATTAACTCAGTATCATCCAACTCACACAAGGAATTGGTGAAAGAATAACGGATCATTACATTATTCGAATGAAGGGTATGCTAAAAAAAACTTTAGAGATACTAAAAACAAGAAAGAAACTGGAAATGATTCTAAAGAACTTCCTAGTTTGACACCATCCCCAGCAACAGTGCCAAAAATGTTAGCCTCCTCTAATGGTTCAATAACTAAGACCTTAAAGATATAACTTAGAGATTAGATATCTTCACTAAGTAGTTATCTTTCTCATCATGAAGGTTCATTCATTATCAACCCTAGGATGTGAACTTGAAATGGGTCAGCACTGTTTGTGCACTAGGACTCAATTGTAGTCATCCTTATCCTATAACTAGAGAGGAAATAGTACTGAAGTGAAATGCTTGAAACGAAATAGAAAAATTACTAAGCATAAATCAACAACTAAATTGAACTAAAATGAATGATAGAAACATAAGACTTAGCAAACAAACAGGAAGTTACTTTGTCTGCCTTGGCTGCAGGAATAAACATAGAACAAAGTTCCAATGGCTGCAGAAATAGATAGTTGCTAAGACCATAACTAATTACTGAACATAAAAGTAACTACTAAATTGAATGGATGGAATTCTCACCAATTTCGACCCCTTGAATGAGTCTTCCCAAAACTAACTCAGATGCAGAAAATTAAAGAATCATTTTATTCATTGAAAACATTGTTACAACATAATAGCAACATGATTGTATTCCTTGAAACTGAAAATGAAATTACAATATCATAACGTTCAACTCCCTAAAGAGGAACATCTGATCATTATTTTTAGAATGAAAGCTCTAACTAACTGGGCAGTCGACTCCAACAAACTAGGAGGATGCCATTTATTGAAAGCATGAAAATGAAGGAGGTTATGCATGCACAAGATTTAGTCAAACTAGTATTTCCTCAATGAGGATCAAGGATAGAAACACCTCCTAAATCTACTCAACTAATAGACATGTCATTTAAAGTTAAGTTAAATAAATTCCACATGAGTTGTAAGTTTTCAACCATTGACCTCTTTAATGTCCATCTCTTTTTGACTCCTTTAGCAACTGAAAGCTGGCATGAACTTCTTCCACCTTGCAAGCTTCATTTATATTTGCATCTTAATCTGAACCTACATTATGACATTAGTGCGCACAAGACAATTGTATATACATAATCACCTTAGAATAACATTCATTCAATCACATGTAAAATTAATCTAGATATATCACATAGCAAGTTAATACCATCAAAGGTTATAGTGATAAGTTCATGTCCAAAGTTCATAGGTTTAGGGAAATAGCATAGAAATTATTAGTAACTAGGTGCTAAAACCCCATAGTAACAATAACAAACATATGATAAATCCTAACAAAAATGAGTCATTGTTTGGACTCATCAGTTGCCATAGTGGAATGACTTGGATATATGAAAAATTGAGGGAGATTATTGTAGAGACACCCTACCCATGATTTTTGAGTAATAGGTCATCAAATTTTGTTTCCCTTTCATACTTTGGTCTCTTAAGAGAAATCATTAGTGCAATGTATTTTGGAACATTTCAACATGTTGGGATGTGAAACAGGACCTTTCCTAGCATAACCCTACCAACTCTAATGTATTGCAACTTTCAGTTTGGTCACACGATGAATAGAACAAAAATTACACCACCTTGCAATTTTACACTGTATGCATCTAGCACTTTTTTCATCGATTGGAAATTTGTCACCATGGGAAAATGGATCATAGATATGAAAAAATAAGATAGGTTAAATTGTAGAGGGGCCCTTTGTGATCCTATATCTTCAGACATAATTTTTATAAGTATCATGGTTTTTGAGTAACAACTCGTCAAATTTTTCTGCCCTTTTTCACTTTAGTCTATTAAGAGATATAACTAGTGCAGTGTAGCTCAGAAGGTTCTAGCATGTTAGGGTACAAAAAAGAACTTTCCTAATGTAAACCTACCCATTCGAATGTGTTGGAACTTTCAGTTTGGTTGCAGGATGAACAAAACAAAAATTACACCACCTTGTAACTTTACATTGCATGCATCTAACACTTTTTCCATCCACTGAAAACTTGTCACCATGGGAAAATGGATCAGAGATATGAAAAATTGAGAGAGGTTATTGTATTGGGGCCCTACATGAACCTGTACCTTCAAGTAGAATGTTTCTAAGCACCATAGTTTTTGAGTAATAGCTTGTTAAAGTTTTCTTCCCTTTTGCACTTTGACCTCTTAAGAGAAATCATCAATGCAATGTAGGTTGGAATGTTCCGGCATGCTGGGGTACAAAAAAGGACCTTTCCTAGTGTAAACCTACCCATTCGGATGTGTTAGAACTATCACTTTGTAAACCATAGATTTTTGGAACCACAAGAGGGTGCTGCCACAATAATGGGTTACACTTTCTGGGACATCCTGATTTTTTCCTGAAATCACATATTTTTGGAAAATATAATGATTTAAGCCTTTAAAGGATTCATTTAAATGATTTTAATTAAAGAGGGTTTGATCTAACCACCTTAGATCAAACCCCCTTGGATAGAACCATGTTTGTTTTAAACCATACCTATAATGGAGTCTCCTTTGCACCTATCAAAATGCTAATAAAAAACCACATTTGATTTACCTTTTGGACGATCAAATGAATTCATTTAAAAAAAAAAAATTGTAACTATGTAGCCCTTATTATAAGCTTCCTAAAATGTATAATTTTAAATTTATTTAATATGATTATTATATTTATTTTATATTTCTTGTGAATGTAGGTTTTTCAATGAACATCAAGTTATTTGTTTCACACATAAAAAAAAGGAAAATAGAGAATTTAAAAAAAAAAATGCATGTGCACTAGGTATTGATGTCCTTATTCCAACTAAAAAAGAATAAGTTAATTCAAAGGCATACAAAAAAGTTATGTAGTCCGAAGTATACCTTTATACAAATTATAATTACTCTAACATGGAATATTAATTAAAAAATAATATGTAACAAAAAATTATGAAAAACATATCCATGAACTAGATATTGGTGTGACAAATTTGTCTTTTAAAAATTAGAATTGCATCCTTTCTATAAAAAAAGTTATGCGGCTTTAAGTAAACATCACTTTTTAAAAATGTTGTTTAGTAAAAAAAATAAGTTATTAAAAATTACATAAAAGGATTCACAATTTATTTTTTAATTTATTTTTAAATATAATTAGAATCTAGACACAAAATCTTACAAATCACTAGTTTGATTCATCTTCAAATTTTTAATGGTTTAGCTGCTATAGGTGTAATAAAGTGAAGATCTGGTGAAAAATGTTGATTCAATGTCAAGTTTGGCCAAAAAGTGTAACCCATTATTGTCGGATCACCCAAGACTCCCTAACTATTCTAGGGTTTTTCACCTAAAAGGAGAGAGATAGGCCAAAAATGCTAACTAGGTTCATTCAAATTATGTAATGTACGATGGTATTAAGACTAAATGAGATGAACTAAGTGCAATTGAGTGACCTATATGACTAATTATGTATGAAAAATCTAGGAATTATGCTATGTTGGAAAACACAATGTGATATGCAAATAATGAAATAAGAATGAATAAATGCATAACAAAAAGAAATGAGCTGAAACAGTGTGCACCTGGAGCTCTGATGAAGATTCTAGAATGATTTGAATGTTGTCTAAAATTACAAAAATTCATCAGTGGGATTCATTCGCCCAGGGTGGCAAATTAGTCCTACTTCTGATGAAAATTGTCAGAAACACGTTTCTGAGTGTCGAGATCTAGAATCTGATAAAACTTAGATTTTCAATCTTAAGGTGGGACTCATTAACCACTGGTGGTCAATCCGTCCTCTCCCAAAATTTTGAGAAATCAAGAGACAACTTTGCAACACCAGATCGGAAGATGTCAGGTTGTCGAAGTCAATTATGTAGGAAACGAGCAGAATACCTTCTCCAAGCTTGAAATATGGTTGATTTGACTTGAAGCACCTATTTGACTTGTTGACCACTCTTCAACAATTAAATGCTTGTTAAATTTGCATACAAAGGTCTACAAACACACATGCAAGAGGGTGAAAATGGTTGAGGGTTAGCAAATAGGGGTTTCTCTTGGTCAAACCCCACTTTGGTAATCAAACCCTTAATGAAATAATGAAATGCAAGAGAATGATAAACAAATAACATGAAAATGCTATCAACTTACCAAACCCTTGTTGAAGCAAATATGAAGTTGTGTCAATGGATGCTCCAAAATTCTTGATTAGTGCTTGATTTGATGTTGTAAGATGCTTGAATGCTTGAGTGAATGAAAAGATTGCTTAAATGTGATGTGTGAATGTAAGAGATGCAAAATGAGGTGAAAATCAGTTATTTATACAATCTTGTTCCTTAGTAATCCATTGATACCTCATCACAGGCCAACATCAAGTGATTTTGAATAAAAACCCGAAAGGAAATTTTAAAAAAATTGAATTTGGAGCCAAGGGGGACTCATTCGCCACCCATGGCGAATGGGCCCCACCTAGGACCTGAAAATGGGTGTCGAGAATTAATTCATGTTTAATGTTATTTGTTGGGTTTACATTAAAAAATACACTTAATTAAAGCTTATAAGGGCATAAAGGGGTCAAATAAAGCATAAGAAAGGTGTAAATAGTGAAGTTATGCCTAGAAAAGAATGGAATCTTGTTACAAGACTTTACAACACTTCAAAATAGGATTTGATTAGTGATGAAAAGGTGATTTTTAGGTGAATTGTAATTAATAGAGTCTAAAAGAGTGTAGAAATTCTTTACAAAACTTCACAACACCTTCACAAGACATCATTATTTGAATTTTAGTACCTAAATATGCATGTTCAAGCCATATTACAACATAAAATCAAAGAAAAATAGACGAAACATCATGAAGCAAGGCCTAAAAGACCATGAAAATGACAAGGGTCCATTTTTATATGATGCATTTAGCCCCCACTTTAGTGAGAGGATGAACTGCTTCAAACTCACACTAAAGTAGCCACAAACATCGAGAGGAGGGTTCAAATGTATGTACATTAGCAAGATGGAATACAACAATCAAGAGGGATGACCAAGCCCCCAAGATGAAGATCCCATGGAAAACTAAGCATAAGAACAAAGGAACACACAAGTGTTGAAAAGAGAGAATCGGATGAAGCTTCGATCGTCTGTCCAACTAGTTATTAGATCTAGGCCTGTTGATTGTTTGAAAAAGAGAATGTATACTCACTCTGGGGTGACAAAACTCATGGTGGTCCACTGGGTTCGAAGGCCCAAAAGGTAAGATATATATGCTAGTTGGTATGCACTCGCAAACACAAAGGTGGCTATGGGGAAAGTTGTGTCGCTGGATGGGCTTCCCACTCAACCATATCAAAGTTATACCTCCTGATAACTTTAATAAGGAACCACAAGGAAAAATGTCAATTTGTGCTTCATGAGACAAGCAAAGCTCTATATGCTTAGAACTCATGAAAAAATAGGAAGGTACCACAGGCATGCAATTTGTGTTATGCAAGGTGGCAAAGATGCAAAATGTAAAATGCAGAAGTGTAAAATGCAAAAGATGTTCAAAGGAGTCTTGTTAGGTTCATGCAAGGTCATTCACTTAAAGAACATTGTGTCTAATGTCTCCAAGAGAGGAACAATCAAATAATAGTATATTCACAACTTAGGGGATGCAATGTGTCGCATCAGGCAACCAAGAGGATTGTAATATGCTAAGATAGATCACACTTATGAAGGACATCACACCCAATGTCATCCACAAAGTGACGAATGCATCATATGAATGCAGATGAATTAATGGTAATGTATGCCCCCCACTTTAAAGGAATTGATACACACTGTTTTGTGAGCAATTACTTTAAAGTAGCGAAGGAAAGAAAATGCAAAAAGAAAATAAGACATGAGAGCCAACTTGGAAAGCCCCTATGCCAAGTCATATGTTTCTAAGTAAGGCTACACCATGTCAACAAAAAGGAAAAACAAAAGAAAGGGAGTTGCCCCCTAGAAAAGAGCACACCAAACACATAAGGGATCTATGGATTTGAGGTCAGTATGTTCGTTGCTGTAATGTTTGATTAAAGAGCTCAGAATTGTCATCATTCCACAAAGCACATAGAACTGGAAGAATGACACAAAGAGAGCAAAAACAAAAGAAAAAGAAAGTCTGTTTTGGGTCAACATGGAAGAGACATTGCGGTATCAACACCTTGCATCATCCCCAAAAGGAAAACACAAGTGAAAATAAAATGAAAAAGGTAAAAGAAAAGAAATAGCTTTTGGGTCAACATGAAAGAGACATTTCAGTCTCAATGCCTTGCGTCATCCCCAAAAGGAGAACACAAACAAAAGAAAAAAAGAAAATGCATGACATATAGAAGAATAGAGGTACAAATAGAAGAAGTGTACAAAGAGAGGGAACAACAAACACACATTACGGGGGAACACGATACACACATGAAAAATAAATGAAAAAGGACCAAGTAATGCAAATGGAAGTCAGCCATTAACTAAGTTATTACTTTCTCAATCTTAAACAGCTAAGCGGAAAAGGAATAACATAGTTAAGAGATAAAGGCAAATGCATTACAAGGATAAGACTACAACTTCTTTCCCCACACAAAGTGTAAAAGGAAAGAATGAGCCGACGTGGGTTATGTGAAAGGATCATGCAATAGTGAGAATAGGGAATTCTACAACTATGGCATGATAAAGGGATTTAGTGGTTATGGGACAAGAGGAAAGCAATCAGTATCAGTGAAGTGATACTTATCCAGTATGTCCTTCAATGTACAACATTCTTCGGTTTGATGTCCAACAATGCGATGATATTTGCAAAATGGTTTATTAGAATCTTTAGGATGAATGACTAACTTATTCATAGGTGGTAAACGTATAAGACCTTTGTTTAAAAGCGGTTGAAGCCTCTTTTCACATTCAGGTGGAGGGTGTGTAGGAAACTTGAGTTTCTTCAATTTGTAAGGTCATTTTCATTTGTTGGATTCTCCTATTTCATGAATGGAAGGAGGAAGAGGACTCACGGGGATCCTAGCATCAGTGTTATTAGAATCAGGTAATGGTTGTTCATGTGGAAGGAGAATGTTTAAGTCAGGAGGAGAATCAAAGATCACTATACCATCATCCTGAAGTCTCCAATATTCAAAAGGAGGTATATCAGGATGAGAAGGATCTTGATATCCTAATCCTATTGTGTTTTCTTCAGTTGTTTTTTGTTCAAGAAGTTGGTGAATGTCATGTTCATGTGTTGTGTCACAGCCTTGTTTACTTAGGATAGCAAAGACTTTTCCATATGTTTCTTCAAGGTTTATGGGAGTTTTTGTGACTTTGTGATCATAGAATGGTTGTGAGTTTTGTTTAGAGGAAATATGTCCACTTGAGGGAGGAAACTTAGGCCTCTCATTGATTTTAGGATGTAAGTATGCAAAGTGATCAGGAGGTGCAATAGTAGGAAGATCTTGTGACTTCATGGATGGATAGAAGGCTGCATTGGCTTCTAGATTATCAAGGCGTTCATTGTAGAACTTGTTCATGCTATCATCATCTTCTCCAATGATGTCTACTTCATGAGGAGGACAATCATGAGGAGTTGAAGGAGCATGAGGTAGCTCAAGGTCATTAGGGTCACAACCAAAGGCACAATTGGACATGTCTACTAAGGATTTTAAGGAATTCTAGAAATTATTGAAAAAAAATGCCATGATGCAAGTAAACTAAGATGCAATAAATGACTAAAAATAGATATTTTGGAAATAAAAATAGAAAACAACTACAGAAAATTGTAATGCAGAAAAATGCCTGAAAATGTCTGAAAATGCATTATGAACAGTGCAAGTGGACTGATTCACCCAGGGTGGCGAATGAGTCCAACTATGAGATTTTTTTGTCTTTTTCAAAAATTTTAATGTGATTCTAATGCTTTTCAGAATGTAATGAAGGATGCAGATGTAGATTTTTAGTTTTTTCAATTATATGCAATGAAAAAATGAAATCTAAATGAATGTTTCACTAATGAAATTTGAGAAACCCTTGTTAGCATATGGCTTGGGGAGATTGTTTATGGCTTCCAGTTTTGTCATTGATGGCAAATAAAGTCATTATCTCGGTCTACAAATTAGGATCTATTTATACCAGTAGGAAATGTAGAAGACAGTGTGTTACCGGCAGAAAACATGAAGAATAAGGTATCTGGTCAGTTAGTCAATTTTTATGCTTCACTGAATCATCATTTTGTGTTTTGGATCCCCAGGAAAGTTTTTTAAGCATGTATGTTACCTTATTGGTAAGTTTTGTGGTATTGCAGCAATCGTTGTATGAGTTAGGAGATTCGGTAGAATGATTTTCTATTTATTTGCTCATTGTGACCGACCTAGTGAATGTCGCATGTCGTGGATGTATAAGGTGTACTTAATTAATTGTTTCTTGTGTTGGTTAATTTTTTTTGGGTCCTACCTATGTCTTAGCCGACTTTGGTGGGTGCGCATTAAATTTAATTTGTGATTTGAGCCAACTGTTGGAGAATATTTCATGTTTTGTTGAAGTCGACTTAAGTGATTAGAATATTTGCTAGCAGATATATATATGAGATCGGTAATTCACTTTTAAAGAGAGGACGAAGTGGTGAAAAAGTGTGAAATTGTGAAAAGAGTAGAACAGATGTATGAGCGAACATGAGAAGATCAATTGAGTAATTTTTTCTTGAGCAGAAGAAGATTATTATGAATTAAGGCAGAGCAAAGTAGAGCGAGTTACAAGATTAGATAGAAGGTTCAGAATCTATTTTATGTGCTTCACCGGAATTGAATCCAAGCATTTGTAGATACTATCTTCTCAGTTCAATTTTTTTTGTAATCACAAACATTTTGTAAGGCAATGATCCTTCCTTATTTCAAGCAGTGAACTCTAGGCAATGTGCCTGAATGCAAGTGCATTCCCTTTTATTCATACTTTTAATAGAGTATAAATTGTGGATTAATCTCCACCATGGTTTTTCCCCTAACAAGGTTTCCACGTAAAAATATTGGTGTTATGGTGTTTTGATCATCTTCATGTGCTTGCATCTTTATTTCTATTCATGTGTTGAAAATGGTTTAAGATCTGAATTGAAAGTCTAATTTGCTGAACACTGATTCACTCCCCCCCTCTCAGTGTTCCTTGAGTCCAACAATTGGTATCAGAGCCCAATTCCTTTGTAGATGTTTAATATCTTGAGGTGGATCTTGGAATACAATGGACTCTAGTGGTCTTCAACAACAACTTATGGTGGCACTTGATGATCTTGATCAATCTGAAGCAGAAGTCATGGAATTAAAAGAAAATCTTGTGGATGCTGAGAAATTCATTCAATCATTGAAGGATAAAATCAATGAGTCAAGAGAAAAGAGGAAGGAACTTTGTGATTAGCTCAAGTAGAAAGAAAATAAAAACTTGGAAGATGTTCACCTGAATCAGACCCTAAAAGAGATAACTGAAGAATGTGAAAAACTTGCTAGAAATAATGCTACTCTGAAGCTTGAGATGGAATCTGTGGAAATAAAGCTAAGGAAATTGAAGAAAGGAAGAAGAATGAGGAGAATCTGGCCCGGTTCTTAAAAGAAAAATCTAAAGAATGTAGTAGAGTAAATAGTGGATTCATTCATATGGAGATTGAACTGCAACAATCCAGAAACAATGAAAAAGAACTTGAAAAAAAAATACTTATTCTCAGTGATGAACTCACTACTGCAAATTAGTAAAAGGAGAAGTTTAGGATCAATTATGCTAAGCTTGACGAGCTGACTAAAGGACAGAAGGATGCAAATGATAAGCGAGGTCTTGGATATGAGAAGGAAGAAAGCTCTGGATCTAAACATAAGGATTCTAGACAAAGAAAACAAATGAACAAAGGAAGAAGGTATCCGGTAAGACAACCCAATGCTCATAATTTTAATGGTTACTACTTTTCTTTTAATAAATTTGGTCATATGGCTTCTTAGTGTAGAAGTAAAATAAAATCAAGCATTCCATCATTTCTTGGTCAGTGTTTTAGTTGCAAAAATCTTGGTCACAAGTCAATTGAATGTAGAAGTATGTATGTCAGTTTAAGAAATGTTAAATGCTACACTTGTGGAAGATTTGGGCATGTTGCTAATCAATGCAGATCAAGAGGAAATCAGTGGAATGAGTGTTCTAGAGAGAGAAATCTGGTGTGTTATAGTTGCAATAGATTTGGTCACATTGCAAGATCCTGCAAGAACAAAAATATGGACAGAATAGGTCTGGTATATAGAGGAAGAATTTCACAAAAAGATGACAAAGGAAAAGGAAAAGTGACTATGGAAGAGATAAGAGATCAGATGAAGAAAATGTGGGTAAAGAAGAGTGGATCTGATGAAGTAAATAAGCTCGTACCAGAAGCATCCTCCGGTAATTCCTCTGGAAATTGATCTTAGGTCATTAGCCTAGGGGGAGTTTTACAAGGAAAATCCTTTGGCCCCCTATTGATAGCTGGCACCAAAATACAAAAAATTGTCAGTAGTTGTGATAAAGTTTGAAAATGCATCAGTGATCACTTATGTAGGAAGATGAGAAGTAGAAGGTTTGTAGAAAAAAAAAGATTGGTGTCTGAAAAAATAGAGTTACCAGAACTCGTAGGGAAAAGTATTTAATGCAGCTAAAAAGGTTAGGTGCATGAAGAATTAAAAGGGTATTTGGAACCTCATTTGTCACCTTGCATTGAAGAAGAACAGTTCTAGGAGAGCCTCTGCAGTGAAATCTCAAAGGAATAAAGAAAATTTGGCGATGAATTCTTCAAGTATTTCAGTTGCTTGTAGAATTTCAAATTTTTGTGCTCGGTAGAAAACCTTGTTCGATACAGAAAGTAAAATGAAGCAAATCAAAGGAACAGTGACTTTGGATGAATATAGTAGTAGGAAGATTAGGGATGTAAGAAATTTTTTTCCAGCCAGTGAATTGAAGTGGCTTGAAGGTGTGAAACATAAGAATTTGGACATATGGAATGAGTTTCCTTATTTCGTCAATGTGGAAGTGGTCAGATTTATCTTGAACAAATTGGATGGTGATGCCCTTACTCTGGATAAACCCTATCAAATTTCAAAAGAGGTGATCAGAAATCTAACAGGATTATGCAATATTGGAGATGTTCTGAAAAAGAAGTCGATTCGGAATCAAGTGGTCAAAACCCTAACCAGAGTAAAAGGAGATAAAAGAGCTCTGTTAATTTCAACAATCAAAGATCCAATAATGAGGTACATTGTAGACGAAATTTTATATAAAAATTTCTTTAGAAACAGGGAAGGATCAACCTTGGCAGGCGCAGTTTTCATTTCTCACAAAATGATAATGGAAGATGAAGACTTTGATCTGTGTGGATTGTTGAACGATTAATTGATGGAAAATGTGCAATTGATGAAGGATGCAGATTACCCCTTCAAGTTTGGTACCCTAGTTATATTCACTATGATGTATTTTTTGAATTGCTTGCCTTAGAATGATAATGTGGTATGGAAGGAAAATGAACCCATTTGCAAGAAAAATTTTAAACATTTCAATACTTTGGAAAATTGTGAGCAAGTTCATGAATATTTCTTTAGAGAGTTGTTGGGAAAGTTTGGAATAGTTGGCATCTCTCTTCTGGTAAGAGCAGTTGAAGTTGGGTCCTCTTCTGGTAAGGTGGAGAAGAAGCAGAAAAGGGCTCTAGAGTTTGCAGATGATATTCCTCCAGCACACAAATCTCCAAGAACTGAAGGAAAAGGAAAAGAGCAAGTAATTGTGGATATACTAGATGAAGATTTTGATGATTACACTCCAAGAGATAAACCAGATGTGATGATAGCATAAGAAAACAATGGAGAAGGTGCTTTAGTAAAATCAAAGATACTGCACAGATTATTCAAGAGGGAGATGGAATGCAAAAGATTGTTGAAATATGGTTAAATGGACCATCATATGAATAGGAATTCATTGAGAACACTCTAGGCAGATACTTTGTGCACAACAACATTGAATTGGAAATTTTCCAGAATGTACTTCCAAAAGAATTGATTGAATGTATAAGGGAGGCTATGGCGTCTGTGTCTCAAGACAGGAAAGAGGAAGAAGTAATTCTACATCTGAAGGATCGGTTTAGGCTATCTCTCACAAAACTAAAAAAGAAAATGAATGTATTAAGGCAATGCATTGACTTAGCAAATAAGGTCTACAATTATTGTCTTCAGTGGCCTCATGTGGTTGGTAAATACAAGGAAAAGCTAGAGAAAATTGAGAGTGAGTTGATCAGAATTGGTCAGGATTACAATATGTTTCAGGATCAGGATGGAGCAGTCAAGAAAAGATTCATGAGTTGTAGGCTGAGCATGCAAAGGTTCACTTTTCCAGAAACACTCTTATGGACACTTTCTGGAAAGTGAAGGATCTAACTAAATGCAAATTGGAGCAGCAAATGGGTATGTGCAAGATCATCATGGAAAAAATAGGCCCTTAAGTGGCAAAAAATTCAGAAAAATCAAAGTTAGGAAACTTGATGTAAAAATTTGAATAAGTTATCTCTATTATTTCAAAAATATGTAACAATAGAATCTGTAGCAAATTGAATGTATTTTCTAAACTACTAGGTTTGTTTAGAAAAAGAAAAAATCTATTTGGTGAAAATTTGAAATTTCAATGCATGGTACTTAAATTGGGAAAAATAAGAAGTAGGTGTGCTCCGACCACCCTAACCACAATAAAATGATAATATTTTTATAATATATTATATACAAGTAGAGGACTCATGTCAGATGTGATGCATATTTTTGTAATTTTTTCCAAGTAAATAATTAATTGTGAATTTTTTATTACAAATTTTAAAAATATAAAACTTCGATGTCGACAACCTTAACTTGGTCAAAACTTTATGAAATTCAATTTTCTTTTCTTAATCCTATAGTATGCAAAGCATAGAATGTGATGCATGTTTTGATTCAAAGATGTGATATCGTTCAAAGTCAGATATTTTTCAATCGATATCAATCGGGACTTTAATCGAATTGAATAGAAAATGATTAATAATTACTTATTAAATTCAAATTAAGGCATAATTTATATTGGTGGAAATATGAGAATATCCTTTAAAAACCCTTTTCGTTTCATCAATTTTGGGTTAAAAAAAAGTCGTCAGCCACATACCCATCATATTGCCACTTTTTGGCCCATCATGATCCTTCACATACCCAAATTGAGATTCTGAAGAAAGGAGAGAAGTTGGAAAAAGTCATTACAATTCTAGAATCCCTTATCTAGATCATTAACAGGACATCAGAAAACAACAGTTTGTTAATAATTATTGGGATTGCAGTAGATGCTTGGAAGAAATTTCTTCCAAAGGTGAAAGATAAGTATAAAATATTTTTTTGATTTGTGCAACAATTGCACTTCAAATTTTGAATTTTTGAAAAGAAGAGAGAGAGCTTAGTGAAGGATATATTTTTCATTGATGTCAAAGGGGGAGGAGAGCAGTGAAAAATTTCTTGACATTCTAAGGGGGAGAAGTGTTTTGTTGTGTTTTGAAATTTTGAGTTTTGGTTCCGACACTTAGTCATTTTTCACTAAGTGTTGCCATCAATGCCAAAGGGGGAGCTTGTTGGAATATGGCTTGGGGAGATTTTTTATGGTTTCTAGTGTTGTCATTGATGGCAACTAAAGTCATTATCTCGGTCCGCAGATCAGGATCTACTTCTACCAGAAGGAAATGTAGATGACAATGTGTTACCGGCAGAAAGCATGAAGAACAAGGTATCCGGTCAATTAGTCAATCGATATGCTTCACCAGATCATCATTTTGTGTTGTGGATCCCTAGGAAAGTTTTTTAAGCATGTATGTTACCTTATTGGTAAGTTTTGTGGTGTTGCAGCAATCGGTGTACGAGTTAGGAGATTCAATAGAATGACTTTGTTTATTTGCTCATTGTGACCGACCTAGTGAATGTCACATGTCGCGGATGTATAAGGTGTACTTATTTAATTGTTTCTTGTGGTGGTTAATTTTTTTTGGGTCCTACCTATGTCTTAGTCGACTTTGGTGGGTGCACATTAAATTTAATTTGTGATTTCAGCCGATTGTTGGAGAATATTTCATATTTTGTTGAAGTTGACTTAAGTGATTAAAATATTTGCTAGCGGATATATATATGAGATCAGTAATTCATTTTTAAAGAGAGGAAAAAGTGATTAAAAGATGTGAAAGTACGAAAAGAGCAGAACAAATGTATGAGCGAACATCAAAAGATCAGTTGAGTAAATTTTGCTTGAGCAAAAGAAGATTATTGTGAATTAAGGCAAAGCAGAGCAGACCAAGTTGCAAGATCAAATAGAAGGTTCAGAATCTATTTCATGTGCTTCACTAGAATTGAACCCAGGAATTTGTAGATGTTATCTTCTCAGTTCATTTTTTTTGTAATCACAAACATTTTGTAAGGCAATGTGCCTGAATGCAAGTGCACTCCCTTTTATTCATACTTTTAATAGAGTATAAATTGTGGATTAATCTCCACCATGGTTTTTCCCCTAATAGGGTTTCCACGTAAAAATATTGGTGTTATGGTATTTTCATCATCTTCATATGCTTGCATCTTTATTTTTGTTTGTGTTGAAAATGGTTTAAAATCTGAATTGAAAGTCTAATTTGTTGAACACTGATTCACCCCCCCCCTCTCAGTGTTCCTTGAGTCCAACAACCCTAATTGAATGTTGATGCAAGTGTAATCTAGGATGTAATATGCAAATGAAATCATAAATTCAAAGTGTTCAAAATTTAGGTTCACCAAAATGAACCGTAGATTTTTGGCACCACAAGACTCCCTAACTCTTCTAGGGTTTTTCACTTAAAAGGAGAGAGGTAGGCCAAAAATGCTAACTAGGTTCATTCAAATTATGTAATGTATGATTTTATTAAGACTAAATGAGATGAACTAAGTGAAATTGAGTGACCTATATGACTAATTATGTATGCAAAATCTAGGAATTGTGTTGTGTTGGAAAACACAATGTGATATGCAAATAATGAAATAAGAATGAATAAATGCATAACAGAAAGAAATGAGCTAAAACAGTGTGCACCTCCAGTCTGATGAAGATTTTGGAATGATCTAAATGTTATCTAAAATTATAGAAATTCACCAACGCGACTCATTCGCCCAAGGTGGAGAATTAGTCCTGCTTCTGATGAAAATTGTCAAAAATAGGTTTCTGAGTGTCGGGATCTGGAATCTGAAAAATCTTAGATTTTCAGTCTTAAGGTGGGACTCATTCGCCACTAGTGGTGAATTAGTCCTCTCCCAAAATTCTAAGAAATCAGGAGACAACTCTACAACACCAGATCTGAAGATGTCTGCTTGTCGAGTTGTCAAAGTCAATTCTGCAGGAAACAAATAGAATACCTTCTCCAAGCTTGAAATATGGTTGATTTGACTTGAAGCACCTAGTTGACTTGTTCACCACTCTTCAACACCTAAATGCTTGTTAAATCTACATACAAAGGTCTACAAACACACATGCAAGAGGGGGAAAATGGTTGAGGGTTAGCAAATAGGGGTTTGCCTTTGTCAAACCCCACTTTGGTAATCAAACCCTAATGAAATAATGAAATGCAAGAGAATGATAAATAAATAACATGCAAATGCTATCAACTTACCAAACCCTTGTTGAAGCAAATCTGAAGTTGTGTCAATGGATGCTCCAAAATGCTTGATTAGTGCTTGATTTGATGTTGTAAGATGCTTGAATGCTTGAGTGAATGAAAAGATTGCTTGAATGTGATGTGTGAATGTTGGAGATGTAAAATGAGGTGAAAATCACTTATTTATACAATTTTGTGCCTAAGTAACCCATTGATACCTCATCACAGGCTAACATCATGTGGTTTGGAATAAAAACCCAAAAGGAAATTTGAAATTTTTTGAATTTGGAGCCAAGGGGGACTCATTCGCCACCCATGGCAAATGGGTCCCACCTAGGACCTGAAAATGGGTGTCGGGAATTAAGTCATGTTTAATGTTATTTTTCGGGTTTACATTCAAAAATACACTTAATTAAAGCTTATAAGGGCATAAAGGGGTCAAATTGTGATACCTTGGAATTCCTACCGCTCTAAATGTGTGAAATAACTAAGAAACATGAATAACAAAATACCAAGGACACCTCAAGATTAGCCAAAAGAGAGTTACAACGAAAAGGAATGCAAATAAAATGAAACACAAACACTTTTACCTCCCTTGTTGTTGAAACTTCTTTGATTGGCCCTTGCTTGGATTGGTTGTGTGCTCCTTAGATGATTGTTTGAATGTCTATAATGCAAGCTTCAATATGCAAAATGATGGACAAAGATGGTTGAATGATTGAAAAAGGCTTGGACAGCATGTAGTTATGAGAGTGCAAAGTGTTGAGAATGCAAAATGACAGCATAAGGGTGCAAGATAGCTAAGTTTTGTGAAGGCAAAATGGCAGCATAAGGTTATGAAAATCAAAAGTGTTGTGAAGAAAAATGGGCAGCATGTGGGTGCTCAAATGAAGAAGTGTTGGAAATGCCCTTGAGAAGGGGGTATTTATAGGAGATTTTGAATTCTCTAGAGAATTCAAGGGTCAAGATTGATCCAACAAGGTCAAGATGAAGGGCTATGGTGGGTTGAGAACCACAAGCCCTCACATCTTGACATGTGGAGGGTGAAGTGGCCAAGAGGATATGAGGTGGAGATGAGTTGTCAAAAAGGTACATGAGGTGGAAAAGGACATGCACCTTGGGGATGAGAGGATTTCCACAAAAAGGGGTTTCTTGTCCCCAAGTGGGAGGAAAGGGACTTTTGAGGAATTTTAGAATTCCCAAAATCTACATGGGAAAATGAAAGGTGGTTGGGGAATAAGTGTGAATTAAAAATTCACATTCATAGGATGATCTAGAGGATAAAAGGTGGGCTCTAAAGGTGGGACTTGGTCACATGTGGAGATTGTGACAAGTCCAAGGTGGGTCACATGTGGAGATTGTGACAAGTCCGAGGTTCTAGAAGCCTTGGAAGGATGGAATGTGAATTAAAAATTCACATATAAAGGAGGGGAATCTAGGAAAATAAAAAGGAATTAAAAATTCCTTGGAGAATGATTAGGCTTAATTAATCTGTAATTAGAAGATAAATGAGGATTAGAAGCCAACTTGCAAAAGTTGGAGGATGTGACACTTCCTAATCAAGGATTAGGCATGTGCACATCCCTAATGAAGAAATTAGGAAATGGATTAGGATTAGATGAAAATGACATGTGGGGAATTAAATAAATGTAATATTTATTTAATTTATTTGATGAAAAGAGGATTAAGGAGGGTAAGGTATTTAATTATTAATTAAATACCTTAGGGATTTGGCAGAATTAGAAATATTAATTAAATAATAGTAATATTACTTAATTAACTTGGATAAGAGGATGTTTAGATGAAAAGTGATAAATTTGGATAAATTAAGTGTCCAAATTTGGATGTCTACACAAATAAAGCATAAGAAAGGTGTAAATAGTGAAATTATGCCTAGAGAAGCATGAAATCTTGTTACAAGACTTTACAACACTTCAAAATAGGACTTGATTAGTGATGAAAAGGGGATTTTTAGGTGAATTGTAATGAATAGAATCTAGAAGAGTGTTGAAATGTTTTACAACACTTCACAACACCTTCACAAGATGTCAGTACCTAAATGTGCATGTTGAAGCCATATTACAACATAAAATCAAAGAAAAATAGACCAAACATCATGAAGCAAGGCCTAAAAGACCGTGAAAATGACAAGGGTCCATTTTTCTATGGTGCACTTTGGTCACACAATAAATAGAACAAAAATTACAACATCTTGCAACTTTGCACTACTTGCATTTAATGCTTTTTCCATTGACTAAAACCTTGTCACCTCAGGAAAATGGATAAAAGATATAAGAACTGAGAGAGGTTATTATAGAGTGGACATAAATGATCTTATTCCTTCAGATGAAATTTTTCTAAGTGCTACAATTTCTGAGCAACATCTCATCAAAGTTTGTATCCCTTTTACACTTTGGTCTCTTAAGAGAAATCATTGGTGTAATGTGGCTTAGAATGTTTCGGCATGCTAGGGTGTGAAACAATACCTTGATTAGTGTAAAACTACCCATCTAAATGTGTTGGAACTGTCAATTTTGTCTCATGACGAATAGAACGAAATTTACACCACCTTGCAACTTTACACTGCATGCATTTGATGTATTTTTCATCAACAAAAAACTTGTCATCATGGTAAAATGGATCAAAGATATGAAAAATTGAGAAAGATTATTGTAGAGGATCCCTACATCATCCTATACCTTTAGAAGAAATGTTTCTAAGTGTCACATTTTTCAAGTAACAGGTCATCAAAGTTTCATACCCTTTTGCACTTTGGTCTCTTAAGAGAAATCGTCGGTGCAATGTAGCTCAAAATGTTCTGGCATGCTGGTGTGCGAAACAAGAACTTTACTAGCATAAAATTACCCATTTGGACATGTTGGAATTTTTGGTTTAGTCACATGATGAATAGAACAAAAATTACACCACCTTGCAACTTTACACTACATGCATTTGACACCTTTTCCATCTACTAAAAACTTGTCACCATGGGAAAATGGATGGAAGGTATGAAAAATAAAGAGAGGTTATTATAGAGGGTCCCTCCATGATCTTGTACCTTTATACAAAAATTTTCTAAGTTCCATGATTTTTGAGTAGCAAGTTGTCAAAGTTTGTTGCCCTTTTGCACTTTGGTCTCTTAAGAGAAATTCTCGGTGCAATGTAGCTCAGAATGATCCAGAATGATGGGGTGAAAATAGGACCTTTCCTTTCATAAACCTACCCTTTTGGATGTGTTGCAACTATCAGTTTGGTCACATGATGAATAGAACAAAAATTATACCACCTTACAACTTTACATTGCATGCATTTGACGATTTTTCTATCAACTAAAAACTTGTCACCATGGGAAAATAGATCAAAGATATAAAAGACCAAGAGAGTTTATTGTAGAGGGGCCCTACATGATCTTGTACCTTCAAATAGAATGTTTCTAAATGCCATGGTTTCTGAGTAACAATTCGTCAAATTTTGCTTCCCTTTTGTACTTTGGTCTCTTAAGAGAAATCATCGGTGCAATGCAGTGATGCAGAGTAGGGAGGCAATCAATCAACCAACACAATATCAACTAGTTTCAACAATCCTTTAAAGGGAGGCAATCAATCAACCAACACAATTTCAACTAGTTTCAACAATCCTTTAATCTTACAAACCCTATCTAGGGCAATTCCTCATACAGTCACACAATTCACCTTATAGGTCTACAAACCTAGTTTCTTGGACCTATCTCACAACTCCACTCTCAAAGCCATTAACCAATTATATTTTTAGACACTCTTTAAGGAATATCAAATCATATCTCAAAAGAACCTTAGGTCACTTTCAACCAACACTCTCAATTCAGGGCTTTTGCATTGTCCCAATAGGCCAATTAGGCCACATTTACAAAGCAACGCCTATCCATTCACCTTCCTAATTGAAAAAATCTTCTTATACCTTCTCCACAGGTCTCAAATAGGCAAAAACACCAACTTTCAAAAGGAGAAATGTCCACCAAGTCACCAAGTTACAAAACCCTCACTTTGCTAAGTTTAAGGAGGGGTTTATTGAAAATCTACCTTCCCAAACTTTCCTCACTCTAACAACACTTCAAACACACCAAGGAATGTCTTAACATGCTCAATTAACCTTCCAAATTTTCTGCCTCAAGGGTTTTCCACTTTTATCACCAAAAACTCATCAAATTGCCAACTAGGGCATCACACCAAACCACTCAACTCGCCCCCCCTACTCATGCCACCCATACTAAATCAAAATATACTCCTAATGGTGCATTCCACCAATTTATAACTAGATTCATCTGGTGGAATGGCCTAGTTCTTCATTTTAATACTCTCAAAACCACAAACCCTTATTAGCAAAGCACCTACAAAAAAATAACTATAAAAACTTTGTTCCTAAATGAAATTAGATCATTCAAAAGCCAAGTTACTCTTAACACATGTGTTTTCCCAATACAAAACAAATTTCAACCAAAATATTTCAGTACGAGTCCATACAGACCCTGCAACATCAAACTATGATGATGAAATACAAAAAATGTAGAGGAAACATAATTTTTTATTGATTTTTCTTCACCTACAGAATCTCCAACCCTTCTTCAAGCCTTTACAAGGCCTTTTAAACTTGTTTCAACCAAAATCAATGACTTCCAACTGAATTTTAAACTTCCTTGACCGTTGGCATTCCAAAAGTTGCAATTTTCCACTTTTTCAACATGACAACATTTACAAAATTGCAAAATATGACCAAATAGACTCTAAACCGACCTAAAGGATGAAAATTACATTATAAATGGTCTCCTAGGACCTTATTTCATGACAAGAAAAACTCTAACACCTACACACCAACTTTAGACTCTACTTAACCAAACTTTCACAATAACCTTAGTGCCCCTGCACCATGTAGCTTGGAATGTTCTAGCATGCTAGGGTGTGAAACAAGACCTTTCCTTGCATAAACCTACCCATCCAAACATGCTAGAACTATTGATTTGGTTGCATGATGAACATAATGAAATTTACACCACCTTGCAACTTTACATTACATGCATCTGATGCTTTTTCCATCAACTGAAAACTTGTCATACAAGAAAATGGATCAAAGATATGAAAAACTAAGAGTTTATTGTAGAGGGTCCCTACATGATCTTGTACCTTCAAATAGAATGTTTCAAAGTTCCATGGTTTTTGAGTAATAGTTCATCAAATTTTGCTGCCCTTTTGCACTTTGGTCTCTTAAGAGATATCATCAATGCAATGTAGCTCAGAATGTTTTGACATGCTGGGGTGTGAAATAAAACCTTTCCTAGTGTCAACCTACCCATCTAGATGTTTTGGAACTATCGATTTAGTCACATGGTGAATAGAACAAAAATTACACCACCTTGCAACTTTACACTACATGCTTTTGACACTTTTTCTATCGAATGAAAACTTGTCACCATAGGTAAATGGATCAAATATATGAAAAACCAAGAGAGGTTATTGTAGAGAGTCCCTACATGTTCTTGTACCTTCAAAATAATGTTTTTTAAGTTCGACAGTTTCCAAGTAACAGGTCATCAAATTTTTCTACCCTTTTGCACTTTAGTCTCTTAAGAGAAATCGTTAGTACAATGTAGCTCAAAATGTTCTGGCATGTTAGGGTGAAATATAGGACCTTTCCTAGCATAAACCTACCCATCTAGATGTCTTGGAACTTTCAATTTGGTTGAATGATGAATAGAACAAAAATTACACCACCTTGCAACTTTACACTGCATTCTAATGCTTTTTCCATTGACTAAAAACATGCCACCATGATAAAATGGATTGAAGATATGAAAAATTGAGAGAGGTTATTTTAGAGGGTCCATACATGATCTTGTAACTTCAAATGAAATGTTTCTAAGTGCCATATTTTTCGAGTAACAGGTTGTCAAAGTTTTTTTCCCTTTCACACTTTGGTCTCTTAAGAAAAATTACCGGTGCAATGTAGCTCAGAGTGTTCTGTGATGCTAGATTGTGAAATAGGACCAAGTGCCTAGTGTAAACCTACCCATCCAGACATGTTGGAACTATCGGTTTGGTCAAACAAAAAACAAAATGAAAATTACACCACCTTGAAACTTTACATTGCATGCATCTAACGCTTTTTTCGTCGACTATTTAAAACTTGTCACCATGGTAAAATGGATTGGAGATATGAAAAGCCAAGAGAAGTTATTGTAGAGGGGCCTTACATGATCTTGTACCTTCAGATGAAATTTTTCTAAGTGCATAGTTTTTGAGTAATTGTGTTTGATTTGCATCCAAAAGATTCTTTGGATGTGGATTAGGGTTTCGACTACCAATTCTCCTTCTTACCACATCCATTTGATTCGAAGATACCCTTGTGTTGTTCTTCCAAAAGTATTCAATTAGTGATCTCAATGCTTCAACAATTGGTTTATTTTTTCGTGGTAGTGTCCCCTAGAATGCCCATAATTCATTGTCATCAATGTCCTCAATTCTTTAGTGCCTTCCAATGGCTCTTGATAATTTTTTTCTATTTATTCTAAACTCTTGACTTATCTTTCTAATGAGACATGAGCATTCTTTGTTTGATTACTTACTATTGTTTATTCAATGATATGTTGTGTGACACTACTACCTTTTGTGTGTGAGGTGTTACCCACACTCTCATATGCACTCATTAGATTCTTCACAATAGTTTTTTCACTTGAATCCTTCAATGTTCTCAACCCAAGAATCGTCATAATGGACCTATATTTTAGATTTCTCATCATTTCAACAAATATTTGACATCTTCTGGTGTCATTTAATTTTTCGAAGAACACTCTCCAAATCTTATGAGAATATCTTCTACAAGTATGTTTTGGAAGCTTATCTTCCATTGGCTACAAAATATTCTCATCAATATCAAGTAAATAATTGGGCTTTCTACATAAAATTCTAGGTGTTCTCAAAGGTAATTTTCTCTCAACAAATTAGGAATTTTATCAATATTTAAATGAGATGGGATAGATGGCATACCTTCGATAAGAGATGGAATAGATATCATACCTTGAAGTTGATGTCGAAAGATGGTGTACCTCCTTCACATGTGAGTGATGATGTACTTTCAACTTGAGATAGTGTCCCTCCATATGGAATTGTGGTAGAGGACGTGTCTCCAACTACAGGATTCAAATCTCTCATTGCATGAAGGTTTTGCATTCGTTCCCTTTATGCCACCAATACCATATCTCTCATTGATGGTTTATGTTCCTCTTCAATTGGCATGTCTTCTTCTATCGTGTATAATTTCCTCTTCTCGTGAAGTTGCATCATATGTTCTTTTCCCTTTACATTCTTAGCTTCTTGATCTTCCTGTGTTGGTTTAATCCTTGATCATTTCCTCAGCATGATGAAAAATTTTATTTGTAGCATGAAAAAGAAATAAATAAATAACTTATACAAATCTAAAATTTGTTAGAATAATAACATTGACCCTAAAAATACTAAGGACCTTCAAAGTCACTTAGGTGCACTAGCCTTCAAGGAGAGTTTGACTTCAGGTTGGGCAAGTTTAATCCAAATTAATTTCTATTTGGAGGAATTTTTTGACATTTACTAGCATTTTCAATGGTTCATCCTTTAGCTCTTGCCTTTCAAGACTTCATTTAAGCCATCTTCCATCTCTTATTGTTGGTTCCTATCATCATAAGGGAGTACCAAATCAAATCTAAGCAATTGTGGGGCATTGTGTAGCCTTCATGGCATGTTTCCTTTCATCTCTAGTCACCAAACTTGCTAGATATTCACCATATGAGATTCCTACAACATATGGCAGTTATACATTCATTGTTTCCAAACAAAACTTGAATATTGTAGGTCTAAAAATGTGCATACCAAACAATTTAAGCTGCTCCAACAAGTAGAAAATAAAATAAAGACATTTTGAAGGTGATAAATTGGTCTTTGATTCAGATATGTGCAATTTCAATACCCTAGGGCATCATTTTTTTAATATTTGTTTGCATTTGAGGATTTATTCACTTATTTCCAATCTTATCAACATTTTTATTATGGTGACAAAAGAAAGGAGATAATGAATGATATTTGAGCTACCAACTTTGAGTATTAAAGAAGGACTTATGCATTCAAAATTGGAGAACAAGACTAGATAAAAGAGGAATTGTAGAGAATTATTATGGAGGAGATACTTGACACTTTGTAATATTTAAGAGAATAACTATAATATAGGAATGGCTATATAATAGGGGAAATGAAACTTGTGATTTTTTAAGAATTGACTCATAATTCTCAACCTAGAGTTGAAGAATATTTGGACAAGATATAATGCTTCAAATATCCAAAAACCTTTAGAAAATATAGCCACCAATTTTAATGGGAGTATTTTTGAAACTAAGGGTAAATATTGAATAGGTAGGAAGTGTTGGTGATTTGAGCTTTACAATGTGAATAATGCTACGAATTATTGGCTAGTTATATACTATCTCATTAATCAAGTTGCACTATGGTGGGACAATCATGATAGTGTGCTAGAATCAAAAGTTAAATTATTCTAGTAGTTTCATATTAGACCTTAACCAACATTTTCATTTGGATTATTTGTCATCTATAAGTGAATTTTACTAGCTTGGGGTGAAGTTGAATTTGTTTCCCAACCATAGAGGGTTTGACAAAAAGTTTCTAGCGATTAGTTTCACTTTGAAGTTGAAGTGAACCCTATAAGTTTGAAAAAATTGAAGTGTATGACATGATTTCACAAGAAGCATGGGAAAATTACAAATGGGGCATATAACAAAATCAAAGAATTTTATTAAGCATGTATGATACTTGAAGTGATAAAGAAACATAAGAGAATGAAGGAAAATGTAAAGAACATGTATAAATACTTGACATACCTTAAAATTTAATATTTGATTGGAGAAACTACCTGATTATGTGTAGTCTTTTTTTCTTCTTGGTTGATCCCACAATATTGGTTTACAATTTCTGGGAGATCCTATTTTTTGTTGAAATCACATATTTTTAAAAAATATAAGGATTCAAGCCTTGAAAAGTTTCATTTAAAGGATTCCAATTGAAGAGAGTTTGATCGAACCACCTTAGATCAAACCCCCTTGGATAAAACCCCACTAGTTCTAAACCATACCTATTTAACAAAGTCGCCTTTACACCTATCAAAATGCTAATAAAAAACCACTTTGATTTACCTTTTGGGGGATCAAATGAATTCATTTAAAATTTATTTTTTGTAAGTATGTATTCCTTATTATAAGCTTCCCAAAAAGTATAATTAAGTAAATTTAATTTTATTATTATATTGATTTTTTATTTCTTGTGAATGTAGGTTTTTCACCGAAAATCAAGCTCTATGTTCTACACATGTAGAAAAATATCATATTATCAAAAAAAAAATCAAAAATATCAGTGCACTAGATATTGAAGTCCTTGATCCAACAAAAAAAATTGAATTTTGATACATACAAAAAAAGTTATGTTTTATACAGTCCGCCTATGTCTAAATTGTAATTGGTTTGACTACGAAACTTGATTAAGGAAAAAATGCTTAATAAAAGAATATGATACCAAATGAAAGTGCTAGATATCATAGTTACAAATCTAAATTTTAAAAATTTATAATTTTATCCTTCATGGAAAAAAATTTATGTTGTATACGGTGAGCATCACTCCTTAAAAATCCAGTGTTTGCTGAAAAAAAACTAGTTTTCAAAGGAGATGGAAAAATAAGTGCAATATGATTCCAAAAAATTTGAAAAAAAAATAATAATTTAGAATCTATAGAAAAAATTTCACAAAGCACTAGTTTGCATCATCTTCAAATTCCTCGCGATTTAGCCGCTATAGGTTTGGACTGAAAGTGAAGATTTTGTTAGAAAAAATCTGTTCAATGTCTAGTTTGGCCAAAAATTGTAAACCAGTATTGTGGGATCACCCTCTTGCATCAAACTCCTCAAAATTTTGAGATTTTCATGAACTTTATTCATTTTCAAAGTTAAATTCTATATATCTAGTAGAATTATTAAAAACTATAGAATTAACCAATGTATAATGTTAAATCATAATTAACATTGCAACACTACAAACATGAAAATTTGAGTTCATAAAATCATATTTGATGTAAAAATATTGTTATTTCCTCCATCTTGACTTGGAAAATCGGAAAAACATGGTGGAAAGTTGATGCCAAGGTGTTTGAATGTGTAAAAATTATATGTTCTTTCCCCAACAGCATGAAAAAGTGCTTTTTGTGAGATCATGTGCACAAGCAGGAGAATAACAGAGCATGTGGGCTTGGATTATGGGTGTCCTGACTTTTTATTGGTTTTAGAGCAAGACAAAACACACTTGTATTGTAACGCGAGTGTGTTTTGTCTTGCTCTTAAAATGGCAATATTTCAACTTTTCCAAAGTGCACTCATGTTTTGAAAAAGTTGATTTTGTAAAGGTTTTCTAACTCTTATCATGTGTCAACAAGGGTTGGGTTGAGGTACATCAATTAAACCTTTCTTGGAGCAATTATGAAATCTTCTAAGTGAGCTATATATGTCTCATTTTGTGTGTGATACAAAGTTTCACCACAATTCCCTATATGCTCAAGCATTTACATTAACCCTTAGCCCTATATCTTAAATCCTAAACCATAAACATTATACCATATACCTTAACACTTTAGCCTGTACCCTACAACCTCAACCCTCTACCTATACCTTACACCCTAAACCCTACAATCTCAAACCTCAACCCTATACTCTAAACCATCAACCCTAATCCCTCAACCCTGAACCCTTAAACCCTGTACCCTTAAACCCTAAACCCTAATCCCTCAACCCTATACCCTAAACCCTCAACCCTCAACCCTAAACCATCAACCCTCGACCCTAATCCCTCTACCCTCTACCCTCTACCCTCTACATTAAACCCTCAACCCTAATCCCTCGACCCTATACCTTAAACCTTTAATACATTAATCCCTCAATCGTTAAACCAACAACCCTTAAACCCTCCACCCATAAACCCTAATTCCTTAACCCTCAACCCTAATCCCTATCCCTAAACCCTCAACCCTCAACACTTAAACCATAATCCCTTGACCCTTAAACCCTCAACCCTTAAACCTTAATCCATTAACCCTAAACCATGAACCATATCCCTAAAGCCTCAACCCTCAACCCTTAAACCTTAAACCCTAAACCCTATCCCTAAACCCTCAACCCTTGACAGTATACCTTAAACCCTAATCCCTCAACCCTTAAACCCTAATCCATCAACCCTCAACCCTAATCCCTTAAACCCTAAACCCTCAACCCTTAATCTCTCAACCTTTAAACCCTCAACCCTCAACCCTAAATCCCTCCATCCCTCAACCCTCGGCCCTTAAACCTTATACCCTCAACCCTTAAGCCCTTAAACCTTAAACCCTATACCCTCAAGCCTCAACCCTATACCTTATACATTAATCCCTCTACCCTATACCTTAAACCCTTAATCCCTCAACCCTCAACCCTCAACTGTAAACCCTCTACCCTATACATTATACCCTCAACCCTATACCTTAAACTCTAAACCCTCAACCCTTGATCCTAACCCCTCAATAGTCAACCCTTAAATCCTAATCCCTCAACCCTCTACCCTCTACCCTCTACCCTATACATTAAACCCTTGACCCTAATCCCTCAACCCTTAAACCCTCAACTGTCAACCCTCAACCCTCACCCCTCTACCCTATACATTAAACCCTAAACCCTAATACATCAACCCTATACCCTAAACCTTAATCGCTTAACCCTCAACCCTTAAACCCTAAATACTTGACCCTTAAACCCTCAACCCTTAAACTCTAATCCCTTAACCCTAAACCCTAAACCCTAAACCCTATACCTAAATCCTCAACCCCTAACCCTTAAACCTTAAACCCTAAACCCTATCCCTAAACTCTAAACCCTCAACACTATACCTTAAACCCTAATCCATCAACCCTCAACCCTCAACCCTTAAACCCTAATCCCTCAACCCTCAAAATCCCTTAAACCCTAAACTCTCAACCATTATACCCTCAACCCTCAACCCTTAAACACTTATACCTTAAACCCTAAACCCTCAACCCTCAACCCTAATCCCTCAATCCTCAACCCTTAAACCATAAACCCTACACCCTACAACCTCAACACTCAACCCTATACTTAAGCCCTAATCCGTCAACCCAATATCTTAAACCCTAATGGACCTATACCATATACATGTAGCCTTGGACAATCAACCCTAAACATTATCCCTTAACCCTCAAATCTCTACCCTATACCTTATACCCTCAACCCTATACTTATGCCCTAAACCCTCAACCCTCACCCCTATGCCTTATACCCTCAACCTTAAACCTTGAACCCTATACCCTCGACACTCAACCTTGAGCATTATCCATCATCTCTATAAACCCTCAACCCTCAACCATATAATTAAGCCCTAATCCATCAATCCTCAACCCTATATCTTAAACCCTAAACCTTACACCCTTAACCCTCATCCCTATACCCTATAACCTCACCCTTATACCCTAAACCTTGAATATTATCCCTCAACCCTATACTTAAACTCTAAACCAAACACTCTCAACCTCCCAACCTATGCCTTATACCCTCAATCCATACCATAAACCCTAAACCATAATCCCTATACCTTACACACTTAATATTATGCACTCAACAAGTTGAATATCATCCCTCGATTGTAAACCCTCTACCCTCTACCCTATACCCTCAACCTATTACTTAAGCCATATTCCCTCAACCCTCAACCCTATACCTTAAACCCTAAACCTTAAAACTTGAACCCTCATCCCTATAACCTATATCCTCACCCTTATATACCCTAAACCCAAAACCCTTACATACATGCATACATACATACATACATACATATAAGCATACATACATACATACAAGCATACATTCATACATAGGGTGATCCCACAATACTGGTTTACAATTTTTGGCCAAACTGTCCAGACATTGAAATAATTTTTTCTAACTAAATCTTCACTTTCGGGAACCTATAGTGACTAAACCTTGAGAAATTTGAAGATGATGCAAACTAGTGATTTGTGACATTTTGTTTGTAGATTCTAAATATATTTTTTCAAAAATTTTGGAATCAGATTGCACATCTTTTTCATGTTAGTGTAATTAATATTTATTTACACTTGCATAAGTTTACTTAGGTAATATTTAATTTCTAGGTTAATTATTGTCATCCTTATCTTGTTGAGCTATCTTGTTGCTCAAGATAAGATTAGGGTTATGCATACTTGCTTTTATAAAGCAAATCATTCTCATGTAATTATGAATTCCTAAATTTAAAATAATATTTTGCACATCTTTTTGTAATAGCTTTGATTTTTCTGATTTTCTCTTTTGTGGAAGGTTTTTTGGTTTGCATGTCTGATCTTGGTTTCTAACATGGTATCAGAGCCTTGATTTGCAACCCCTTCTTAGATTTTTGAGAAAAAATTTGCAAAGTTCGTTCGGGATTCCTCAAGGGTATCATGTCTTGAGTTCATCTATGCAGTGTTTTGGATCAGATCGGACTTCACCATTGGATTCAAAGCATTGGAAAAAGTCAGAATTGGCTTTTATTTTGCAAATTTTGGCCATCGTTTGCCAGATCCATGAGGCTTTCAAGCTGGGAGATTTTTTGCAAGCTCTAGGGGTAGCTAATTTTTCAGAGCATTTTGGGCACAAATGGAGGTCACCATTGCGTTCGTAGTGGCCAAAAACCCTAAGATCACCCTTCATTTTGTCAATTTTGGTGAAAGTTGATTTTGGGGAAAAAAAAAATTGCCAGGGAGGCCATATGGCCTCCCCAGCACGCATTCCAATGCACATTTTTTGAAAATTTTCAAAAAAAAATTCAAAAAGGTGCACCGCCCACACAGATCACTCGCACCACCCTGCGGCCACCGCCACCAGTGGCTCCCCCATCTAACCACCGTCGAGCCCCTTCTGCAAGGTTGAGGTCCTATGGAGGACCAAGGACCCACGCCCAGCCCCCAGCGGCCTTCCAGCGCAAGCACCGGTCATATGCATGACTAGGGGCTCTGCCCTAGCCCCCAGCCCGCCAGCCCCTGGTCACGCACAGGACCAGGGGCTTTTTTTTTAAGCCCCCTGGGCTACCTGCAAGCCTTATTGGGCATTTTGGAGCAACTTTCACTAAATTGGGTGTATTTTTTGCGTACGATGTCCGTTTTTCTCAAACAAGGTACCGTTGGAAAGCTGATTTTGATGCCAATCCAATGGTGAATATTTTTTACCATATTTTTCTCCAGATTTATTTTGCAGGTCCTTGAACTCAGATGAAGTGTTTTTGCTTCGGAGGGCATATCTTTTGACTCGGTGATCCTTTTTTCGTCATTCTTGCGGTGTTGGAAAGTTGATTCAGTCCTCTACACAGATCTGAGGTCTATTTTTATTTTTTTTTTATGCACATTAGCATTATCTCCTTTTAAAATCATTGGGTTATTGTAATAAATGAACTGAGATAAAGTTCCATCAGGGGGTTTCTTGCATAATAATTTAATTAGAGTGTGTATGCACTTTGATCTCCATATTCATCTTGTTTTGATGGCAACTCACATGGGTTATATCTAGTTTCTTAGTTTCTTTTGGCCACATCTTGTCTTAGCTTGGTACATATCAGATTCACATCAGTTCACACTTTAAATTAGGAGTTTATGGTTCTTGATCCGCATTGGTTCAAATCCTTCTCAGTTTGAGGGCCATGTTTTTATGGTTAATGTTCCAAAGTCTTTATGGTACTTGTTCCCATGGAAGATTTTTAGTCTCAATTTGGCATTGGCATCGAGATACACAGTTTCTAGATTTTGTCATCATTTCATCTACTGTTGCTTTATGGATTCCAGGGTTGTTCCAGTTTGTGAGTTTTCAAATGTTCCGTGGCATCGGGTTTGTTGTCATATTATTATGATTTCATTTTGGTTTCTTGTAGACAAATGTATCTTTCCTTGCTTGTCAGATTGTGGTTCTAGTGTTACTCCACAGTGTTCTTCCAGTGCTTCTTTGTAGCAGTCATCTCATTGTAGGGGGGTTTTGTCCCATTGGGTTTTCCTTCTCTACCTCATTATTGCATTTGTACATGGGTACCTGATCAGGCCCTATTGTCTGGACCCATTCATGCTTACTTGCATTCATCTTAGTTTTAGGTGCATGCTTTGTTAGTCTCCCTAAGTTGCACTTATGGGGGGTGTTAGTGTAATTAATATTTAATTACACTTGCATAAGTTTACTTAGGTAATATTTAATTTCTAGGTTAATTATTGTCATCCTTATCTTGTTGAGCTATCTTGTTGCTCAAGATAAGATTAGGGTTATGCATTCTTGCTTTTATAAAGCAAATCATTCTCATGTAATTATGAATTCCCGAATAATAATATTTTGCACATCTTTTTGCAATAGCTTTGTTTTTTCTGATTTTCCCTTATGTGGAAGGTTTTTTGGTTTGCATGTTTGATCTTGGTTTCTAACATTTCCATCTCCTTCGAAAACTAGTTTTTTCAGTAAACAACATTTTTAAAGAGTGATGCTCATCATATAACGCATAACTTTTTTTCCATTAAGGATAAAATTCTATTTTTTAAAATTTAGATTTGTAACTATGATATCTAGTGCTTCCAATTAGTTTGATAGTGTTTTATTGAATATTTTTTCCTTAATCAAGTTTTGAAGTCAAACCAATTACAATTGAGACATAGCGCGGACCATATAACACGTAACTTTTTGTTTGTATCGAAATTCTTTTTTTTTGTTGTATCAAGGACTTCAATATCTAGTGCACTAATATTTTTCAAAAAAAAAATGATAATCTGCTATTTTCCCACGTGCAAAACAAAGAGCTTGATTTTCGGTGAAAAACCTACGTTTAACAAAACTAAAAAAATAAATACATAATAAAACCAAAACATGTTAAAATTATATTTGTTGGATAGCTCGTTCTGAGGACTACCATCATCTAGTTGGGTCTATGAATTCTCCTCCATTTTCATCCTCAACCCGAGCTTCGAAGTGCAAAATTCTGAACTTTTTGGTGCCAAAGGTTGAGAAGGTGGGAAAAGGGGGTTCATTTGAACCCCCTTTCAAAAAATGTTTTCAGGGTTCATTTGAACCCCCTTTCAAAGAATGTTTTCTTTGTGTTTTTTGGTGGGAATGGTGGGACCTTGCATTTAACTAGTTCACTTGAACTAGGGTTCATTCAAACCCTTTTTTGGTTCACTCAAACCAAAGGGTTCATTCGAACCCCAAAAACCAATTTTTTTTGCATGGGATCACTTTTTGCAACTTTTCCTTCCTCACTCGAATTGTAAACCACTTTTGTGGGTTTACCCCATACATACATACATATAGGCATGCATGCATACATACATGCATACATGCATGCATACATACATACAAGCATACATTCATACATACAAGCATACATACATGCATACATGCATCCATACATACATACATATATACATACAGGGAAACATACATAAATACATATATACAAATATACAAATATATATACAAACATACATACATCAAATATACATCTTACAAACTTGCACACATCAAGTGAGACATAACATGAGCGCATTATAACGCATTCATGTTATGTCATTCTTGGGAAACATCAAGCAAAATGAAGCAAAATACAAAGAAAGAAATAATGTGAGCGCATTATAATACGCTTGTGTTATTTCAAAACTGTGACATAACATGAGCATGTTATAACGGGCTCATGTTATGTCTTTCTTTGGGAATCCCCAAGCCTTAGGCTTGGATTTGCTTTGAATTTCCAACCCAAAGGCTTAGAGTGTCTTCCCAACAACCAAAGACATGTTTTTGCATACTCTATAGGATTTCATATAATCTCATTTGTGTTAACTGTCAGGTTTGCACGTGTTTAAAGGTCAAGTAAATCAAACACTTGGGTAATGTTAGGCTCTCTCTTAGTTATTTAATGATGTAATTTTTTTCACATTTTGACAATGTTAAGACTTCCACCTTTAATTTCTATTGTTTGTGTGCCTATATTTTTTAACTGTTATTGAAATTTTAAATAAATTGCACTTTTTTAAGCTAGACTACATTCTACACATATTAAAAAAAAAATGATTTTCAATTAGTTTTCAAAAATTATAGGGGTAGCATAGACAAAATTATATTTTTTGGGAAGTGGCACAAGGAGTCAGTTGTGTATAAGTTGGATGAGTTTGAAAAGAACTATCTAATGATGGGGAGTTCTCCGCAGTTTGAGATGTATGAGAATGATTTTGGGTGGGGACGACCTATGGCGGTTAGGAGTGGAACAACCAACCGTTTTGATGGGAAGATGTCTACTAATCCTGGTAGAGAAGGCGGAGTAAGTGTTGAATTAGAGCTTTGCCTTCCTCCAACTATCATGAGTGCTTTGGAAAGTGACGCTGACTTCATTTGTCCCTCATCCTTAATTTAAACCAAGTCATTTCATATTGTTAAAAAATGAGCTAATGTAACATCATAGTGGTAAATATATTGATGGAGGTATATGCATAGGTGAAATGATAAAGGTGGACATTGATAAATGTGTAAATGAGGTGAATGTATTAGAGTTTGTGTGTATTAGATTAGGGTAAGGTTAATTGCATGGGGATATGAGCATATTGATGGATAAGGGTTAGGGGAATGATCTCAAGTTCACACAAAATCATGTTATTTGTTGATATGTATGTATATGGTCATGAAACTAACTAGAAAAGGTACAGGTATGAAAATTTCACTATTATATATTTCCCTCACTTTCAAATGCATGTCAGTCAATGTGAATCTTAAAATGATCATGCACCTCAAAGTATGTATCTTAGACAAGCATGCATGTAATGTAAATATTCATGACTCAAATGATATCATTATAGATTCCATATAAAATAAATGGACCTTATAAGGCGTGGTTTTCTAAGTATGCTCTTTAGTATGTGTGTTTCACGAATTTTGTAAAACAAAGAAAAAATGCTTATTGAGTGTATTATATCTCACTGATGAAAATATAATATAGAATAGAAACTTTCCAACTATCTACAAAATTAAATCAAGTGATGAATAATGTTGAAAGATTCTTCCTATTTAGAAAGTGATGTGAAAAATGTTGTGCTCAATTGCACCAATGTGACTTCACTTGATTTTGGAAAAGTGTGATTTGATCCATTGCAATAATGTGATAAATATCTATTTGATTGTAGTAGTGAGTTTCTATAGCACATCACTACTTGATAAACTTGATTATAATAATGTTAGTGATAATATGTGCCCCCCTTTAATTGGTTTTACTCATATGATACAAAGAATTGAAAGATCTAGGAAAAATTGTTTATTAAAGTAAATGTGAGATCCATGTAACCATAAAAATCAAGTAAAGTAATAACAATAATAAATACATCATGTATAAACATGTGTAACATATAGAATGATAAACATGATCACATGGGTGGGTTGGGGATAAGATCAAGAGAGTAGTAATGTTGCCTCCACAATGGGAAAGATAGAAACATGGCAATGTGACCCTCAATAGACACAACACCCATGACAGTGCATAAGGATTAAAGACATGAAACGACAACAAGGAATGAAGCTAAAATGAAAGGCATAAAGCCAAAGCCAAAGGTATGAAGTTAAAACAATCGAGCAGGTCATCAAGATATAGCTATGCAAAGGAGAGAAATGTGGTAGGATCAATGTAAAAAATGTAATCATAAAGAGGTAAAATATAGAAAGTGAAAGCATTTTGATGGATTTTACTCCATCAAAATCGAATTTATTTGAAGAAATCAAGAATTATGTAAAAACCAAACGTGAAGTAAATATCTTCCCTTCCTTTGTTCTTTGCATTTGCTAGAAGTATGAATGTCATGCTAACCCATAAGGTAGCATATGGCTTCCTGTTCAAATTGATTCATATGCAAACATAGTGGAATTTATTCCTTTTGTAATTTTTGAAAAATGTCTATTTTGTGCCCTCACTATGGTTTTTTTTATCAAATTTGTTGAAACATGAATTTGATTTCATGGAATAGTCGTTCACCCTAGAATCAAAGGGATGTATTTTTTTTATTTTTTTTAAATGTAACAAAAAAAGTAGAAAATCAACCTTTATTTAATGGAGTCTTTAGGATTTTATGGTTTTCCTTGAAAAATACATAGGAAATTTGAAAACTAGAATAAAATTTTAATGAATTAGATTTGGGGAGATCAAGTCTCCTTGATAATTTTTTCATGTGAGATTTTCAAAATTATGTTCATTATTTTGTGCCCCATCCAATTGGCTAATTGGAGTGTGAGAAACCTAAGATATGAGGTTTAGGGTTAGGAATGAGTGGCTCTAGACATTGTCTCAAGTCTGAAAATGACTTTGAGGCTACAATAGGTGTAGATTTAATAATCAAGTGGAAATTAAAGGAATTAATTAGGAAATTAATTAACCAAGATTAAGTTACTGGCATATCTTGAGCACTTACATAAGATCAATGGGAGATGAATTAAGGGCATGCTATACCTAGGTAGGGTGGTGGATGTCACTTGAGTATTCCCCTCACCTTTGTGGTCATATCTCTATTCTTTCATGATGGCACTCCTTGCTCCTCATTGGTGCCTCATCCTTGTTGTCATTAGGTTTTATATCTAATGTGAGTTTATCCTTACCCATCTTTGTGTGATTGGTTGAGTTGATGCTTGTATGTTGTTCATACATGTTTTTTATGCACCATGGTTAGCATGTGTGAGCTTTACTCCCATGTTTGGTGTGAGTGTGTTTGTGGCCCTTGTGACTATCTCCTAACACATGGGGGTGGACCTAAGTGTACCACATGGTTCGGTGGGGAGAACCACCATTGGGGATATTGGATCCTAAAGACAAGAAAATGAAATAGAGAAATAAACATAAAGATAAATTAAATAGACAATACAATTTACCTTAAATCAACTTGCTCCTTAGATAGAGCTTAAATGGAGTGCACCCTTGCACCACTTGATTTGCTCTCTCAAAATGCTTGCTTTCTTGACTATGATAGACTATAACATGGATTTCTCAATAACAAAACTAGCATAATAAGGTTATGATAAAGAATTGGTTATAGAAAAATGACATCATGCACTTAGTTGTAAATGACTTGGTGATAATGAAGGTGAATGCTTCTATCTATAAACTCTTGTTGTGAGTAATGGAGGGTTGAGATGCATTTGAAGAATCAAGGGCTCACAATAGATGAGAGCTCTCAAGCAAGAGGAAATGGATAAGTTTCAAGAAGAGTTTTATAGGGAAATGGTGGCTAATAATGAGGGATTGGACAAAGGATATGGAGACTTTGCTAGGATTTTCTAAAGAGGCAAGGTTTGGCTTTTTACCTACTCTAAGGGAGGTGGAAATTTGAAATTGGGATTTATTGGAAAGAGGAAGATTGCCTCATGCATGATCAAACTTTAAAGTGTCATTTGTCTAAAGTAGATTTATGAGTGATGAGGTGAGGGATAATTGGAGGATTGTGCAAGCTTGCTTGTATGTGAAGGGAGAGGACACTTGTCACATGATGACGAGTTTGTGGATTGGAAGAATATTAAATTGGGAAAAATGGTAATGAAGAACTAGATGAATTGATTAATCAATTAATTAGGATTAGAAGAATTATTGAGTGGGGGTTATGGTTGCATTAATTAAATTAATCAAACTTAGAAGAAAAAAGGGGAAAACATAACTAATTAAATATAATATAATTAATTATATGGATGGATAATAATTAATTAAATACAAATATTTAATTGATTGTGAGAATATGATAAGGATGTGAATTATGGTAAATAATCAATTAAATATGTAATTTAATTAAGAATATTTAATGGTAGTTGAATTTAGGGTGTCTATATTTTTCCCCTCTTTGATACAACATTGCAATTTTAAATAGAAATAGTTTAGTGTCAAAGAAAAATAAAGTATGCCTCAGTTGGTTGGAAGGATGGTGGAGGGAAGGTGGCCCCTCAAAAGGTCACCTAAAAAACAAAGGTCTTTGGGAAATCCCTTAAGAGAATAAAAATAAGAAATGGATAACACATTGAAAAATATTAATGGAAGGAGGAAAAAGGATGGAAGATAGATAAATAGTAGAAAAAAAGGTGAAACTTTGGAAAAATTTAGGACCTAGACCATTGAATGGGGTTTGGGGGCCTATAAATAGGCCTAGGAGGGCCCATATGAATTCATTTGCACCTTCACCTTTCAAAGATTGGAGTAACCTTGCACAACAAAGCTTAGTCACCATGGTGCAGATTGCTTGACATACACACTGTATAGAGCAAGCCAGTTAGTTCTAGTAGCTAGAGGGCTTAAGTGCATTGATACATCTCTAACCTTGGGTCTCTAGGGGTAGCTTAGGAGATAAAAAATTTGGGTAGAAGTGGAAAAAAAACAAGTGCTAATCTATGAAACCATCACTTGTGCATTGGGATTAGCACTTGTGTAACTAGGTTAGTGCTTCCATGATGAATGATTGCTTATAGAGTGAAAGATCACTTGTGCCAAGTAGCACTTGCATTGATTAATGCTTGCATATATTAGCACCTGCATAGTTTAGGATAGAGCGAATAGGCTTGATTTTGAAAGAGGTTAACAAATTGGTTTGGATTAGCATAGGAGCATCTACCCTCTTTATATTCATGGGAGTGATAACTACCTATTATTATTCTAAGACTACAACTTACAAACATGGACTAAGAGTTCCTAAAGACGATGGAATCATTTCACATCACATTCATGTCAAAGATCAAAGCTCATCGGGCCATGATGATGACCCTTGTAGAGAGGTGGCAAAGTGAATGAAGCACATTCCTATTGCCTATGAGGGAAATCACCGTCACTCTAGAGGACATTTGGAGGATCTTGCAAATTCCTATCTATGGTGAGCTAATTCAGTGTGATTTGATGATCAAGGAGTTATGCCTCGAGAGGATCTTACTAATGGATGATCTACCAAACCACAAGATAGAGATAGACTTGAAAATTAGGGTGGTGATATTACCACCCTTGCCCTTTTTAAGGGCATGTTGATTGTAGGTTTGCTAGTTTGTGATAGGAGAGTGTGTGGGTTCCCTATTGGATGGGCTTAAGCTTTGGATTGGATCCTATTAGAGGGTGTGGTTTATGCTTTGGGCTTCTGCATGTTGGCATAGTTATATCGAGATATGTATATGGTGGTATACCAAAATAGCCAAAATTTAGGATGCAGAGTCATGTTGTTGCATGTCAAGGTGTGGGAGCACATAGTCATCTTGAGGCCAATGGTAGACAAATATAGGGGTATGGTGTAGCCATATTTCTACCAATAGGTAGGGTGATTCGACATAAGCACAAGAGAGATCTGGCATACTCAAGGATGGTTATGTATGACATTGATGTTAGAAAACCTACACAATTCAAAAACAAAATCACCATGTGACAAAGAATAACATAAATATTTACCTTAAAAAAGCTCAAATTATTAAAAAAAACTAAGACTAGAACTCCAACAAAAAATTAACTTTGTACATGTATAATTCCCTCGAGGCCCCAATGGCCTCGATAACTCCTCTCACAAGCTTATCTCATTTATCTAATCTACAACATAGTGAATTACTCAATGCACAATTTTGCTCCATTAGCGAGGGCCAGTGTGCACACAACAACATGCATTCACTCACATAGTGGAATGGCTCCAATAAGTCACACAACTCTCATATGAAATCATCTCTCTACTCCCTTACCATATACCATGGGGAGTGTATTATACCGAGAAACAGGCACAAGAGTCTTCCACAAAAAGAGATAAAAAAAGAGAATCAATTCACCTCTCTAGAAAAGTTATGGCTAGTTTTTTCGTACATGGGTCATTTTCAGCTACAGCCAAATCTGTCTGTCAGACCAACTCTCTTTACTCTTTTAGTGACAGATTCGTCAATAGCCGAAGTAAAACTATTCACATATAAAAATAACCTTCCATCATGTGTAATTCACACCCATTCTTTCACAGTTCTGATCTGCCTGTGTTCTATAACTATTCACATACAAGCATAACCTTCCATAATGTGTCATTCACACCTGTTCTTTCTCAGTTCTGATCTGACTGTGTCCTAAAACTCACTCACCTGGTAGTTGATGAATTCAATTAACTAAAACTAAATATTTATAGGATCAAATTTTATACCAAAAACCCATTACTATATAGAAAATTCTATATGCAAATAAGCTATTTGCTATTAGCATTTCAGAAAATTTTGTGATGTAAATGCCTATACTTGTACAATAAATAGAATGTACATTAATTGTGAAGCATTTGTAAGATGCAGCACTCCAAATAAAAACATAATGATTATCTTTATTCGACAAACTGGATTGAACAAATGAATAAAAGGCTCAAGGAAGGGAAGTTAGAATGCATTAGATAATCGAATAGCACAAGCTCAATGCTCGAACCCAAACAAAAAAATAGTTGAAGAATACCATTAGATGCAAGAAATCTTGTGCACAACCTTGTGCATTTCTCTTGAATTCCATGGATTCCATTAGAAACCAATGTTCTATGATTTCGATTTACATGGCAAAAAGTTGGTTGAAGCTACAAATTGTCTTGAAGCCATATTTATGCTTGTGCCATTTAGTACTTCAACCTGATGACATCCTCTGATAAAATAAAAGATATCATGCTGAGAAATACTATGCCCAATCATGGACCAGAGCAACAAGATTGATCCTACATAATCAACACTCATTTTTTATTAATGAAATGACTTGGAAATGAAAGAGAGCTGGTCCTAGCCTAGTGAGCTGAGCTTATTCTCCATCTTTGAATCGATTCAGGGCTGGTGGAGAGCCCTTCCTGCTACTATGGCTAATTCTATGACATCATACACAACCGAAGTAACCTCTCCCATATCACAGTTGCTTCCTGCAAAGGAAGGGGCTCCAGATGCCCTCACTGCATCTATACAATTCAATAAGCCCTGGTTGCAACTCAGGCTTAGATAATCGCCTGAAAGCCACAAAATTTCAGATTTTAATCACTAAGAAAATTTGAACTATAACATTCAATATCACTCATAAAAGAACAAGGATTGGGAAATGAGAGATGAAAACAATGTGAGATCATATAAAGGTAAAAGTTTATGAAAATTTGTATATTGAATTTTTTATCAACATTTCAAATCACAGTTCAATCATCCAACGTCGTGATGAAAAATGAATGTCCATAATCGATATCCATTCTAAAAACACCATTATTTTTCATTCATGCTTCACCCTACATGGTATGTTATCGTAAACAATTTGGCAGTTTTTTCATAAATTCTTACATTTGAATTCATGGACTGTGAGAACTTTGTTCACTAACACAAGATAATGCCAAAAGGGCAAGTCATATTGCATAATGTTTCTGGATTCACTGTGTATATTTTTTTCAAACTGTCGAAGAAGAAAATATACACTGTGAATCCAGAAGCATTTTTAATATTATACAATATGAACTGTAAGAAATCCATGCCAACAAATAGACACATTTTCATTATTAAGGTGTGGGAAGAAAACCCACATAAAGAACAATGTGCAACTGTCTACTTTCAATCTCCTTATTCATGCTTTGAGTATTTTGTATTTCTTACCATTTTGTGCTTGAACACATGAATCATGGGTTTTGCAGCAGGCATCCAGGGCATCACAGGGGGCTTCTCCAGGGCATCCACTGTAGGCCAGTCCACAGTATTTTCCATATCTCAGCAGTGGAGCAACTGCAACACAAAATATCCCTTCAATCTAACCCATTCACACCATAAAAACCATAAAACCTGGATTTGGGAAGGAAGCTCGTTTTACCTGTGCAAAAACTTGATTCACACTGGCTGCTGCATCCACTTGCCTGTGCCATTGATTAAAACTAATCTCGTTTCAGTCATCCCATGATCTAATGTTATAAAGAATTAATCTTTTTCTGTACCATTGATTAAAACTAATCCCATTGCAGTCATACCATGATGTAACGTAATGTTATATACCAGCATTGAGAAAATTCAAAACAGATAAATTTAATTTTACCAGAGAGGAAGTTATATTCACGGGTCCTATGTTCAGAGCTTCGGCCCCTGGCATTCTGCCATTACATGACAAGCTTACAGCAACAATGCTGATGATGCTGAGGATAATGCGGCGATCAAATCGCTGATTTTCAGTCATTTTCTCTAGCTTGTAAATATCAAGTACCTCTGTATTTGGTTTTTAAGCCTAGTATCCTCATTGTGTATACAGAGGGGATGATATCCTGTAAATTGACAACAAAGCAAAGAAACGACGTAGTGAGCGTATCACGTTGGCCCGTGAGTCCTTTTGTTTTTGAGTGAATATTTTATTGTTAGCAAATCAATGCTTTAAGGGATACAGACGAGATTGTTACAGATTACTTTTTGACCAAATGCACGGATTTTGTAAGTAGTGGTTTGTCGGAAAGCAGTTTTAGTTTACTTTATGTTTCTATCACTGTTCTTGTTCCATCTGCCACAATTATTATTACCGGAATGTAAGATGTAAGGTTCGTGAGATCTTTAGGCTGGTATACCTGCAAATCAGGTTATATATTTGGTGGCTGTCACTGTAATGTTTCAGTGATTTTCTGGTTAAGTAAATTGTTTTGTTTTGTAATTTATTAGTAAGATGAGAGACAAAATTGGTAGTTAATATTAGTTTTTTGTTTTGAAATTAATTGTATGTTTTTTAACGATATTTTTTATCACAATCCATCACCAAAAAAAAAAATTAAACTGACAAATGGATATATATATGGATATGAGAATATAATCTCATAAAATTAATATAATAGAAAATTGGTGTATTGTAGATTTAGTATAACAAAAATTCATGTGATCCTAAAGAAAGAACCTGAGTTTAAAAGGCATATGTAACCAGAAATTAAATTAAAAAAAAATTGATTTTTAAAAAAGCTAATAGTAAGTTGAGTTAAAAACAGAATAAATTATTTTTTCCATAGTGCACGCATTCAATGCTTTTGTACAAACTTCAAGATTCTGACAGAGGGAAAGAGACAGCCAGCAGTTGTTTTGTGCACGCTTTTGTACAAATTCCACTTTGCTGACAAAATGAAGAGATAGCACTCAGTTTTAATAACATATATAGACAAACATAGTAGGTAGATATAATTTTAACAGTCATTTTTTAAGAGTGCGAGTTAAAAATATGGTAGTCTTTTGGAAATTTAAAAAGTTGATTGAGTCTAATAGGGATGAGGTTTGGTAAATATTACTTAGACTTTGGCTTTCAGTTGAAGAGGTTTCAGTCAAAGAATGTCGCTTCTATATTGAATAGCAAAACGATCTTGTAGATGATATAAAATCCTTCATAGAAAGAATAGAAAACAAGATATTTTTAATTCAAATAATTTATAGAATCACGCAGAATTATAAAATAGAATTTAGTGGTTAAACCAATGCTTAATTATTAATAAGACTGTAAGTTAAATTTTTTAAGAAGGAATATATACTAGCATTTGTTTGTTATTGTTGATGGCTTGATGATTTTTGTTTTCTTTTTAAATTGTTTTTAACTAATTATGCATTCTTGATTAAAAAATTTGAAAGTCTAATTATTAGTTGTTAGATAAGTGTTGTATATTTAGCTTTTGGATTCAACTATTTTTTTATTTTTTTTTGTAAGGATCACACTCAGTGATCCATCATCAGGAAGAGGATTCTTAGCGATTGATTATTTGGGTGTTATTTTAGTTTTTTTCTATTTTTGTCCATATTGTGAAGTACTCATGTTTATTTTTGCCTGATTTTATGCAATGTGTAAAACAACTTTCAGTTTGGAAGAGAGATTCCTTACTGTGTTGACAAACAATTGAATTTTTGCATAAAAAATATTGTGTAGAATTTTCGTAAAAAAAATTTCAGATTAGAATACTACATTTTATCTTTGTTTTCTATTTTTTTTGTTATCAATTAGAGGAGAGGGGCCCATAATGGAGCAGGGTCCAATAGTGGGGATAGAAGTAGTACTCAGTATGCCCCATAGTGGAACACTTTAATATCCAATTGCAAAACACTTTTTATCCATAAAGTACGCAAAATGACAAATCATGTGATAACACATTAGCGCACCAATAAAACATGACTTAGTGCACCACTATCGGTCTCACTTTTTTTTGGCCTTTTTGGATACCTCAACAAAAAGCATGATAATGTGGCATCATATTTGATGATGTGGCCCTAAAACGAAATATAGAAGCACATGAGTTGCCAAATAAACTGTTGTACAGAATTGGGAATGATTTGAAATTTCCACATAGAATTTTGAGAAACATGAAGTTAGACTGCTCCACTATGGCCCCTCTCCCCTGTATATGCACTATTTTTATTATATAAATTTATTAAACTTGTTTTCCTACATTAATAAAAATGTAAGCTCAATTTTGTTAATAAAATATGAAAAAATGTACTATTGATGATGGGAAGAATGTGGCAGCATTATGTCTTGTTCTCTGAGTTGTCTATGGTTGTTTCATCTTTTACAATTGGCCAACATGTAGGTTGGCTGTTAGTTGGGTGGTCCTCTCTTCACACTTTCTTTAGTATTTTTCCATGGCGTTGGTGGGCTCTTCATAGGACATTTTTTGCTGGTTGGATTTGACAATTTCATCCCTGAACTAAAATGTTCAAGATGGTATTGTTCAAACAACTGCAAGAAAATGAAGAAAGTACTTTCATAGACAGAACCCTAATGATAATGAAAAAGACCTACCAACAGAAGTTAAGGTAACCCTAATGATATAAACCCTCCTCTGATTAGAAGCTCTTAGAAACTCTTGCAGATTAATTCAGATTTTTTGATGGGTTTTTTCCTTTCTGAAGATCAAAACAATTTTATATAGTTGTTTCTTGCTTGAAAACAGTGTAGGCTCTTAATTGCCTGCCTCTGAGACATGAATCTGATTCATTAGAAAGGAAAAAAATCACAATTTTTTTATGGGATCAAAACTTCTACAATCCAATTTAATAAAGACAAGTCCAAAAGTGTCAACATCATGGAAAAACCAGTCCATAGGATGCCGTAAACTGATGACAAAGCTGCCCCCATTTCCAAAAGGTTAAGGTGCAGATTCATACCAAAAAGCTGGAGTGCATTGCTTAGAGTGCATGTACAATAATTTTGACAGGAAATTTGGGCCACATTAAGCAATTCTAACCGATGGGAGCTTGTGACAACGTGCCACGATTTGGACTTACATTATGAGCGTGAAAATCTATCATTCATATGCTCGGAAAAATGCTAATTCCCAAGATCTCGAGCAAATCTAGCCGTTGTAATTGCAAGAGTTTTATTGGGTATATAATTTTCCATTTTTTAATTCTTCTTTCTCATTATTGTTTATTGACTTTGATTTTGTTTATTATTACAAAACAATGAATCATTTATATTGTTAGGTATATATGTAGAAATTATTATAATTTGGAGTATTTTTTAGGTGGGATAAGGACAGAACAATTCATATATAAGAATTAAAAAATTATTAAAATTTAATCAATGTAAAGTTGTCAAGAAATTATTATAATTTGAAGTATTTTCTAGGTAGGATAAGGACAACATAACTTTATTTTTAAGAATTGAAAATGTAAAGTTTAGAATAATTGTTATGAAGAAATTATTATAATTTGGAGTCATTTTTTAGGTGGGACAAGGATGATTCAACTAATCCATAAGAGTCCAAAAAATTAAAAAATATAATGGATGTGAAGTTTCATGAAAAAATTATTATAATTTGGAACCATCTCTTAGGTGGACAACATTTGTAAGTGTTGAAAAAATAAAATAAAGAGATTAGTTGCACAAACACCTATAAAGAAATAAAACCGCCAACATGAATATTCAAGCTAATTAAGTGTGAATATAGTAACAATAAATTAATGAATATAGATATATATGAATTGGGTTTAGAAATATATTTGATCTATTTAAAATATAAATAAAATAATCAAAATGAATGTGTATTTTGAAGATCAAGAAGAGACTAAAAATATTGTGAAATATAATTGTCATCTAAAAATTGATATCACATTAAGACGAATAGATTGAGATAACTATGCTCTATATAATATAAAATTGTGTGTGAAGCAAGGTCAATCACGCACTTACAACCTTGATCTTTGTATGTGCAATTTTGACCTCAATGATGTGGTTATAAATTTTTGGTGCAACCTTGAACCCATAATTTTTAGATTTACAATACTTGTTGTTGGCTATTGAAATGGCATGGGCTAATGTCACGAGATATTCTGTACAACCTCCTCTCTTTAAAGGAGACTAAATATTCCCCAAGGTCCTTTCCGCCAATTTTTGGCTATGCTAAGATGGCTTGGAGGCTAATCTATTATGTTATTTCACAAGGGGCATATTGGAACTCATGAAGAAATGTTATACAAGATTAGATCAAAAAACAAGCAGCTTACATTTGGGAATAATATTGTTGGTGTGAACAAGACCCTATATTACCTAATTGGTTTACCTCCTAGATCCCATTCACACTAGTCTACTCAAGTTTACTTAGGATAGTTATCACTTCATGTCTCATATTATAAGACTAAGAAAATTTTCACAATCTTAGGTTATCCTATGTATCACCTTGGCCTATATAACCAAGAGGTTCTCTTTGTAATCTTAATCCATCTACATGATCATTTTATTTTGCATTCTTTGATAAGGATACAGTTTATTATTGTCATATTGAATCTTCTCTTTCCATTGTACTTTCCATTAGGCCTCTAGATCTCAGGTTGCTATCTCCATAACCAAACCTTACGTAGTATAAAAGGAGGTTGAGTGTATTTGGTTAGTCTTTCTTTAGGAGATCTTGAGTGCAAGTCTTGAAAAATTGAGTATACTCTTCTCTTGCACCAAATTATGATCTAAAGAATTAAAAAAGTCATCAAATCAAAAGACATGAATAAGAATTCAAAGTGTCCAAAGTAACACTTGAGTGTTTTTTTTTTGCACCTCCTTATCCCTTTCACGAGTTTTTTGGTGGCTCAATCTCAAATCAATCTTTGAAAGTATGCAACTCCATGCAATTCATCAATTAACTCATTGATCATATGAATTTTTAATGGATTTCTTGTTCAAAGATCTAGATAATTAATACATGTGTATGGTGCCTTCCTTTTTCTTCACAAGAACCATAGATGAATCAAATGGGCTAGAAATAGGCCTAATGTGACCCATCTCTAGCTCTTTAATATATTTTTTATCTCATCTTTGTGCATTCTTGGGTGACAATAAGGAGTGATCATAACACGCTTAAGTGCTTTCTATATCTATAAATTTTGGAACCCCTTATCAAGTGGTAGCCATGGAGGAAAATCACTAAAAATTATATCTAGTGCTTATCCATAATAGTAATTATATCAACATGATATACTTACTATTATGGATAAGTTTGTAGGCATGACCAAACAATGTGTTTCTCAATAAACTTGTCGCTTGCATAAAGTCCTCTCCATTCTTTTATAATCGCATGTGGTTTTCCATTAGAGTTTCCCCTATACTTATCTTGAAACTATGTCTAACTAAATTAAATAGCATGTGGTCTATATAGAACAACCTACCAAAAGATGTGAATGTACAATCAATATGGAATAAATGATATGTAGTCACATGTGTGCACAAAATCTCCACTAACTAAAGAATTGCACGTATAACATGTGAAATCTACCCAGGTAGATGCCTATCTAATCAAGCTTGTTCTATCCTAGTTGCATACATATAATATTTAGTAATAAATAAAATATAAAAATAAACAATATACACCAACACCACTCCTCCAATGATAGGATGAAGACAAAAGGTCTAGATGAACCCCTCTTAATATAAGGGACAAGGATAAAAACCCATGTGAGGAAAAATCCCTCCGAGAATAAAGAGAAGAATACAAACCATTTATTCCCTCAATATATGTATACTCCTATACCAATGGTGGATGCTCAACCCTAAATGTTGAGGGTGGTTGAGGATTTCCAAAAAATATTTCTTCCTAGGAATGCAAAGGTCTAAGTTGGATATCTGAACTCATTCCTAAAATAAATCTAAGGGAAGAAATTTCACAATGTAATGATTTAGAAACCACTCAGGTGTCTCCATGTTAGTGCTTAGATATGCTAAAGTTTGATTAAGAGTCCCAAGCCTCACTATAAGAGATGGAAAAAAGGAAGCATGAAAATGAGAGAGTGAGAGATAGAGTAGAAGGGTTCATAAGTATCATCATTATATCCAAAGAAGAAGTTGTAACTCCATCAAAGCTATCATCAATGAGAAAAAATATCCACAATAGTGTCACCAAGATCTAAAATATGAGAGTCCAAAAATAGATGCAATTTTTTGTTAAGTAGACCTCATAAGAAAAAGGATTATGTAGACATGAAGAACCTTGTTGTAGAGAATCACTAGAATCTGTTGAAGAACCAACTATAAAATTTGATGAAGTAAAAGATTTAAGAGATGGAATATCAATAAATATCATCCAATTGTGTTGCTCATGTCATGATGATGTGTCTGTACAAGATGTATATGTATGAACACCTACGAATGAATCTACAAATGCCAAAATGCAAGGTTATTTATTGAAGAATTAACTTTAAGAAAGGTGTCTCAACCTTACTCCTAATTTTAACTATATGAAGAGTACAATTTTTGAGCTATGAGATATAAAAGCTTAATTTCAAGGTTATACACTCATTTTTGGGGAAATTAAATTTTTGGGTTGTTCAACATCACTTCAAGGGATGCATGTTGCATAGATATTTTCAAGCTCTACAATTTTAAAAAAGGGCCTCAATGGCCTCCCGATTCAAAATTTATAGATTTTGAAAGTTGGGCTTCCTACAAATTAGAAATGTAAAAACATAGAAAAGAGCTATAAGAGGGAGTTACATTTTTTCACCAAATTATGCTGTGTGTTATGGTGTGTCATAAGGAATGTTGAATAGATATGATGGATCCAAAATGAAATGCTCAAATTGGTGAGTAGATTATGATGCGCTAATAATAGGTGGAAGGAATATGCTATTTTTAGTCTATGAACTCATCCTGGAATTTGGGTGTTGGTTTTCTAACTAGTTATTTGGCACCAATTTATTGGGTGGTTTTATCAGTCATGGTTTTCTCATTACCATTTGATGGTTTCATGTATTGCTTGAGATGGAGGGATTGATAGTGAATTTGTAGTTATTATTATGTTATCAAAATTACTCCATATTTTTGGTTGGTTATAGTCTTGTAAATGCTTGATTTGCAAGTGTATTGTAACTATATTAAGATTATTGAATAATACATTTGGTTTCTTTAGATTGTAGATCTTTTCTCTTAAAAGGTTTTTCCCATGTACACTTGAGTTTAAGTATGATTTTTTTATGTTTTATACGTGTTTCTCCTTTATATAATGGGTAAACCCACAAAAGTGGTTTACAATTAGAATGAGGAAGGAAAACTTGTAAAAAATGACCCCATGTCAAAAAAAATCATTTTGGGGGTTCGAATGGACTTGTTGGTTCGAACGAACCAAAAAAAGGTTTGCTTGAACCAGGGTTTGAGCGAACCCATTTAATGCATGCACCGACAAAAAGTGAAATGAAAACACCTTTTGGGAAGGGGGTTTGCTTGAACCCCCCTTTGCCCTCGTTCTCCCCCTCAGGCACTTTCAAAGTCTAGATTTTTATGCTTTGAAGCTAGGGTTGAGGATGAAAATGGAGAAGACTTCACAAACCCAACTGGAATTAGGTAGTCCTTGGAACGATCTATCCAACAACTATAATTTTAATATGTTTTGGTTTTATTATGTATTTGTTTTTTTAGTTTTATTAAACATAGGTTTTTCACTGAAAATCAAGCTCTTTGTTCTGCACATGTGGAAAAATAGCAGATTATCAAAAAAAAATTGAAAAATATGAGTGCACCAGATATTGAAGTCCTTGATCCAACAAAAAAAATTGAATTTCGATACATACAAAAAAAGTTACGGTTATACGGTCACACTATGTCTGAATTGTAATTGGTTTGACTTCAAAACTTGATTAAAGAAAAATATTCAATAAAAACTATATAACCAAGTGGAAGCACTAGATATCGAGTTACAAATCTAAATTTGAAAGAATTAGAATTTTATCCTTATGGAAAAAAAATTATGCATTATACGGTGAGCGTCACTTTTTAAAAATGTTGTTTTCTAAAAAAAACTAGTTTTTGAGGTGTAAAAAGAAGTGCAATCTGATTCCAAAAATTTTGAAAAAAATATATTTAGAATCTACAGACAAAATTTCATGAAACTCTAGTTTGCATCATCTTCAAATTCCTCACGATTTAGCCACTATAGGTGCCCGAAAGTGAAGATTTAGTTACAAAAAATTATTTCAGTGTCCAGTTTGGCCAAAAATTGTAAACACTATTGTTGGATCACCCTAATTGTAAAGATCTAAAATTTGTACAATACTCTCATCTAATATTAGTTTAGGAATCACTTTTTTTTACCTTACTTCCTTTCAACCTCCATGCAACTATTGAATGATAGTCCAAGTGGTGAAAGGTCACTCTGTGTGCTCAATTTGATGCAGCATATCATCAAAGACTATTAGACATAATATTTCATAAACCATTTCATTTTTGTTAAACTATTCATGATTTTTTTCATAGTCACTTGGCTCAAGAATGAATCCTAAGAGATATGGAAATAGATCTTACATAATGTACTAATTCTCTATCCCTTGTTTCCAAGATAAATAATTCTCTTAATTTATCCTAACAATAGAATGATAGAATTTAATACCAAAATCCATGTTGAAACCCCACCAAATAGAACTTTATTAAATTAGTTTCTTATTACAATACCCCAAGATAAGGCCCCCATTGTAAATCAATCAATGTTCACCCCTTAACAAAAATGATTTGTTGTGCTTGATAATTAGTGTGAGTATAATTGCCACTAGCAAGAACACAAAGTGGGCTTAATTTTTATGCTTTACAAATGTTTAATATAAGCTAAAATGATAAAATTACAAATATAGAATACAATCAACTAAAACTAATAGCACCACTACAAAGTACTAAAAAAACTATACTTTTAGAAAAAATACACATAAAAAGGTGTTTGTATGTACTTGAACAAATCTTCAAAATGCTCCTAAATGAGAACCATATAATATCACATATGAAAATATATAATCGAGCTAAAACAATCATGCATAAAAATAAAAAATTACTTACACCACCATGAACATCACAAAAATTGGTTCAAATCAATAAATTATATTAGTTATATGATGCCTCATATGTTCCTAGTTTGACAAATTGTTATGCCCCTACCCCTATAGTGTGTATAGTGTTGGGATTATTTGTCTTGTGGCTACCTTAACTCTTAATTAATTCATATTATCATTATTATATTGTATCATTAGGTTTCATGGTCACAAGTGGTACTACTAAGAAGCATAGCTCTCAATCTAGTCAAGCTTTGGCCATATCATTTGAGATGGTGGCCTATATAAGATACTTGTTGTAAAGTCAAGTAGATATGGCAAGATTTCATGATGGAGGAGTGTCCTCTTATTTTTATAGAGATCATAATTTCTAAACCTATTAATAAGAGTGAATAGAACCATAAAAATGTATTATCAAAGGATTCTCTCAAAAAGAGGGAGTTAACCTTGATCAGACTCTTGTTCTAGTTTCCAAAGGATTTTCTAAGAAAGAGGGAGTTGATTTTTCTGAATGTTTTGCTTCAACTGATCAAGTTATAGATATTTTAGTAGACCCCTATCAAAAGAGAATTTTAAACCACTAAGAGAGAACATGGTATTGATGAAAAACACCTTCCTCACAAAACAATGTTAAATTTTTAGGGGTCACTTAGATGGCATCATAGTGATACAATAATTAAGATAAATTAAACCCTAATTTTAATGATTAACAATAGTATTTAAGAGAACCATGAAAATTTTATTGTTAAAGTATTCTCTCAAAAAGAGGGAGTATCTAGAACTTGATGAGACTCTTACTCTAGTTTCCAAATTATTTTTTAAGAAAGTGGGGGTTGATTTTGTTGAATTATTTGCTTCAAATGAACAAGGTGTGAACCTTTTGATAAAGCTCCTATCAAAAGGGAAGTTTAAGGAAAACACCTTCCTTGCAAAGGAGTATTAGGTTTTTATATGGGCCACTTTGATGGCATATTGGCGATGCAACAACTAAGATAATTAAAACCCTAATTTTAGAGATTAATTCTTCCAACTAGGCTCTACAAAATGAGATCCTATGTAAATTTTTATAATTGTTGTTATAGGAACATATTTTGTTCTAATTTTAGGTGTTTTTACTAGTTTATTTGAGGTGTTTACTTTAGAGTATTATTTTGCACTGTACTTTATTCTAGGTGGACAATAGTCATATATTTTTAATTTTCTACTTTATTTTAAATGAACAATAGACATATTTTTAGTTAAATAGTATATTTTTTTGGATTTTACTGTGTATAATTTATTTGCATCAACATTTCAGTGTTGGTGTAGGTTTTTATTTTCTTAGTGGGTTAATTTATTTTCCCTTAGTCCTAGGTTTTTCCTACACTTTATTCAGCTTGATTAAGATAATAAAGTGAGTTTAAAACTAGGAGATAAGTGTGTGGTATCCCCTTCCTTACAAGGTGGAACACTTTCCACTTTTGGTGGTCCATCTCCACTTTTTGTGGTTGATTCCTATTGGTTGTATTTTCCACCTACCTCCTCTTCTAAGTTCTATATAAACTCGCTACCTAGCTTGTATTTGCATCTTTGCAGTGTATCTTTTTAGCTTGGAAGCTCTTAATGCTATATTATCACATCAACATTGCATAATCTCTCAGAGTCTTGGTTTGCATTCTTATGTTTTCCATGTTATGTAACTTTTATTTTCTCTTAAAAAGTTCCTTGGGAACTATTCAATCTATTTCAAATTTCTAACATGGTATTAGAGCTTTTGTTTTGAGAAATCTAAGTTCATAGATTCCTGAGTGAGAGATTATGTTTTCTTGTAAAGATCTTGTAAATTCCTATATGCTCTTCTCTTGCATTTTGAACGATCTGAAGAATCATAAATTATTTACAAATATCTGATAAACTTTTCATATTCCATATATGTTTTGTAATTTATCTGGGTGATTGTAGCATTTTTGGTTATACTAGCAGCATTTTTTATTGTTCCAATGCGTCAAGAAGGCTCGAGAAATTCAAGGTTGGCTTTTGTTTCATCCAAATTGGAGATCATTTGACATAGTTGCAAATGGGGGTTTGAAGCTTAGATGTGGCGAACAAATTTTTACTAGAGCATTTTTCTGCCCAAACAGACATTTCCATTGCATTCAGAAGGCCCAAAAACCCCTCTTCTCATATAGAGTGTCTATTTTAGATGAATTTTATTTTTGGAAAAATTTTCTTTTGTTGGGAGTGTCGTCACTACATGCTAAATTTAGCCATTTAAAAACTAAACATCTTTTAGCCATGGTGTCCATTTTTTGCAAACGAGAAATCATCAAAAAGTTGGAGATGAGCACTTTCTATCCATAAAGGTATTGAAAAGAAATTTTTCCATTTTCTGCCAGATATTGCAAGTTGAAGTTGTTCGGTGCAAATTTCTTCAAAAGGCCATAACTTTCGCCCCGATGCTCCGTTTTTTGGAAACAAGCAGGCATTGGAAAGGTCTTGGAGAGAACTACATAGCAATAAGACTAATTTTTCCATAATTTTTCTCAGGTTCATTTTATATCAAAATTTATAATTTTGGCTATTTTAAGTCTATTGAGCATTGAATCTTGGGAAAGGCTTTGTAAACACATTGAATTATAAAGTGTCAACCTTATAATATTCAGGGAGTGAACTTTGATACTAATGAAAAGGGTGGGGGTTCTCTTGTCATTCTTTTGTTCACTTCCCTTCCACATTTCCTTTTGCATTTCTTCATCATGGCATCAACAATAGTTCTTATTCTAATTGCATACAACTATTTTGAGTGGAAATCAAAAATAGATATTCACTTAAGAAGACTTGGTTTGCATAGAGTAGTAATGGGACTAGAAATTGAACCAGCTAAAGATTCAAGATAAGCCTGAGTAGTTTAACAAATGTGATAAAACATATGACGAATTGTGTGTGATTATATCTCCTGATTCACTCTTTCATATTAAGTCTTTGAATACTCCAAATGAAATATCATGGAAAAAGATAGAATCTCTTTTTGGCACTCAAGATTCTATGAGGGATCACATGTTGGAGAATGAACTAATCAATTTAAATCCCAGCAACTTCAACACAATTTAGGATTTCTTCACCAAATTGAAATCACTAAGTCTATAGTTGCAACAATGTGGAATCACTAATAAAGATGAACAATTGACTCTAGGTATTCTCTCAAAGCTAAGTTCTAAATATTCAATATTTGTTTCTACCTTCCATGCTACTAAGGATGTACTTGGGTCTCAATTCAAGATGCCACCTTTGGATGGTTTTTCTACTTCTCTCACACGAGAGCAAGATAAGCTAATTCAGATGGGAACTGTTAAGTCTTCTAAGTCACATGCCTTGGCTACCAACCTTAGCACAAATGAAAAAAGAGGACAAAGTAGTAATAAGGATAAGAAATAAAAGAATGGCAAAGAGAAGAAGAATAAAAAATTAGCTACTCCAAAACAAAGTAATGAGACCTCATCTTCAAAGGGTGACAATCCTATTGTAAGAAACAAAATCATGATGAGCACAAATGTTTGAAGAAACAAGTTGATCATTTGACACACATTCTTGAGAAGAATAATCTCAGTGTTCCTAATTCCATCAAATAGAATTCAAAAGAGGGTTCTCACAAGGCCAAATACAATAGCAAGGGGAAAGGAAAAGGAAAGGCCCTTGTAGCAGTTGCTTCACCACCATCCACATGGGTTCTTGATTTGGGTGCTTCACACCACATGGCTTTAGTTGAAGGGTATGTGCAGGATCATGATGGGGCAAAAAGTGGCGATATGATGGGTATGTGTAGGGTATGTGGCTGACGACTTTTTTTTTACCCAAAATTGATGAAATGAAAAGGGTTTTTAAAGGAGATTCTCAGCTTTCCACAAATATAAATTATGATATACTTTGAATTTAATAAATAATTATTATTTATTTTCTATTTGAATTACGACTAAAGTCCTAATTGATAGGTTGATTGAAAAACATCTATAGCTTTCAAATGGTATCACATTTTTTCAATCTGAAAAATGTGTCACATTCTATGATTCACATGCTATAGGATTAAAAAAAAAAAATTGAATTTCATGAAGTTTTGACCAAGTTAAGGTGGTTAGACATATGAGTTTTTATATTTTTTAAAAGTTGTAATAAAAAATTTATAATTAATTATTTACTTGGAAAAAAGTTACAAAAAAATATGCATCACATCCAGACATGAGTCCTCTACTTATATTTAAAATCCTTTAAAATAATATTATCATTTTATTTTAGGGTGGTCAGAAAGACACCTACTTCTTATTTTTTCCTTGAAATTTAAGTACTACTACATTGAAATCTCAAAATTTCACCAGATAGTTTTTTTCTTTTTTTAAATAAACCTAGTAGTTTAGAAACTACATTCAATTTGCTACAGATTCTATTCTTACATATATTGGAAATAATATAGATAACTTATTCAAATTTTTATGTCAAGTTGCCTAATTCTTATTTTTCTCAATTTTTTACCACTTAAGGGCCTGGTTTTTCCATGATGATCTTGCACATACCCTGAAGATGAACTTGAATCTATAGAGCCATGTACTATGCCTTCCATTTTGATGGGTGGTAGCACTCCACTTGAGGTGTGTGGGAGAGGGTATTTTGATATGGGGGATTGAACATTATAGGATGTTCTTTATATGCCCTCATTATCAACTAATCTCCTATCTATCTATCAAATCACTTGCATAGGTACAGGCAAGAGAGTTTATTTACTCCTGATTCAATAGTGATTCATGAGATGTAGAATGATTCTACAGTTGCAATTGGGAGAGAAGATCATCAGTCTCAGATTTATTTGTTCTCTCACTTTGTTTCTAATCCTCCTTCAACTGTTCTACTCACTCATTCAAATGATGTAACTTGTGGCATCAGCGGTTTGGCCACTTGAACTACAACTACTTGTAGCTGCTTAGCAAACAAGACATGATTACAGGATTTCCTACAATTCACTTTTCTAAAGGTGTTTATCATGGTTCCATTCTTGGAAATCATCCTAAAGAGAATTTTGACAAATGCAAAGCTTGGAGAGCCTCACACCTTTTGGAGTTGGTACATAGTGATTTGGCATGACCATTTCCACAACCATCTTTTAGTAGAGCCCGATATGTTTTGACTTTCATTGATTATTTCTCGAGGTGTACACTATTGTGTACTTTCTCAAATAGAAGTCTAAAGTATTTGATTCATTCTTGGAGTATTTAAGCATTTTACAAAGAAACAAACTAGAAAATCTATCAAATTTTTATGTATAGATAATGGGGGGAATATGTCAACCATAGGTTTGTGCAGTATTATGCTTTAGAGGGCATTGATTTGTAACATATAGTCCCCTACAGTCCTCAACAGAATGGAGTTGTAGAATGGAAGAGTTGGTCCTTGAAAGAGATGGCTAATTGTATGATTCACTCCAAGTCTTTGGCACCACCTTTCTGGGCAGAATCCATTAACTATGCATGTCACATCTTGAACTATATTCCCCACAAATATGTGAAGGGAGTAACTCCTTTCAATCTTGGACCAGTTAGAAACCATTAGTTAAGCACTTTTGAGTGTTTGGATCCAATGCATGGGCTCACATTCCAACAAAGAAACATAAGGTTGTGGATCTGCAGAGCAAGCCTTGCATATTTGTTGGTTACTCAGATGATGTCAAAGGCTATAGGATTCTCCATCCTACCACACATGAGTTTTTTCATTGAGAGGATTGTTCAATTTGAGGAGAGTACTTCCAATCCTTCTCTTGACACTTCTCCTACCACCATTAGTTTGGAGTCCTTGTATCATGATGATAGTTCTTCAAAGGTTCATCATACTTCAGATCATGATGAGGAATCTTCTTCTTCCACTTCAGATGATGATAACTTGATCATGAGGATGCACATAGTTCATCTTCAGATGATGATGATTCTCCTCCTTCTCCCCCATAGGGCCTCTTTAGGCTCATCAAACTTTGTAGTTAGCAAGTGATTGGGTAGGGGATCCTTCATATCACAAGAGAACAAGATCACAATTTTAGGATGCTCAACATGTCCTCCTTGCTTCGTCTTCCAATCCATAGACCTTTTGGGAAGATTTTGGTGTTCCTGAGTGGGATGTAGCCATACAAGAAGAGTTCAATTCCTTGGAGAGGAACCACACTTGGGATCTTGTCCCACTTCCTAAGGGAAGGAAACTTGTTCGATGCAAGTGGGTCTATCGAACAAAATATGTAGTAGATGGGCCATTTGACAAGCATAAGGCTCACTTGGTTGTACCAAAGGATTCTCCCAAGTTCCAGGGATTGACTACTTGGAGACTTTTGCACTAATATCCAAAATGAATTCCATCCGACTTGTTCTTGCTATAGTTGTAGCACATAGATGGGATGTTCATCAGATGCATGTGAAGAGTGCTTTTCTTTACGATGATCTTCATGAGGATATATACATGGAGCAACCACAAGAGTTTGTTTAGGATCCTTCACTTGTGTGTCATCTTCAGAAGTCTCTCTATTTCCTCAAACATGCCCCTCGAGCTTGGTACGCCAAGATGGACTCCTTCAAGTTCTAAAATTTGGGTTCAATCGATGTCATCCTAATCCTAATGTCTACATTTTGCAGCAAGATGATACTCACACCTTCTTGGTTCTTTACATCAATGACTTGTTGATCACAGGGAGTCACTCATCCACCATTCGAGCAATGAAAATCATCCTTCATGATAAGTTTTTGATGTCAGACTTGGGCTTGTTGAACTACTTCTTGGGTATTGAGATCACTCATTCTTCCTCAGGTATCACTCTTGCATAGTCTAATTACGCACTTGATATGCTCCAGAGGTTTCACATGGTTGATTATAAGCCTATGTCGACTCCATCATTGTCATGAGTCAAACTTGAGGCTAAATGTTATTCACCCTTGGTTGATGGAGTGTTTTGTATTGACAACTTGTTGGTAGTCTCGTCTATCTAACTCATATGAGGCCTAAAATTTCATATGCAATAGGCATGATCTCTTGATTCATGTAGGAGCCACATGAGCTACATTGGAAAGCAGCTAAGAGGATTCTTCACTACATGAAGGGTACTCATAATTATGGAATTCATTATGCAGCGGGTGTGGATTTTGACTTGGTGGGACACACAAATTTAGATTGGGTAAGTGATTCTTAGAATTGCAAGTCTACTTCAGGGTATTGCTTCTCCCTTGGTTCTAGTCCAGTTTGTTGGTCAAACAAGAAGCAATTTGTTATTTCTCTTTCATCTACATAGGTTGAGTGTCGATGAGCAGTTAATGTTGCTACCAAGGCCATCTGGCTTTAGAACATTCTCACTGAGTCTGGCATTCCCTTCTAGAATCCCACAATCATCTATTATGATAACCAGAGTGTGATTTAGATCTCTCACAATCCAGTCTATCATCAAAGAACCAAGCACATTGAGATCCACATGCACTACATTCAAGAGTTGATTCATTCAGAGATCATTTACTCAAGTATTTTCTGACATTAGATCAAACTTCAGACATCTTCACCAAATCCTTCACTGAGAGCAAGTTCCTTCATTTACGAGCTTTACTTCGGGTGTGGTTGGTGTCCTCTTTGGGGGGGCTACTTGGTCCTTCTTTTCTTCTCTCTCTATTCTAGGGGAGTGTTCTCTCTCTATTTGCGGGGGGGATTCTTCTTCCTTGGGGGGAATTTTATATGTACATGGGTACCTAACATGGCCTCATTTTTTGGGACCCATCATCTTTTACATCCTCCTAAGTTGTGCTTAAGGAGGGGTGTTGGTGTAGATTTTTATTTCCTAGTGGGTTAATTTATTTTCCCTTATTCCTAGGTTTTTCCTACACTTTATTAAGCTTTCTTATGGTAATAAGGTGAGTTTATTGCTAGGAGATAAGTGTGGTGTCCCCATCCTTAAAGGGAGGAACACTTTCCACTTTTAGTGGTATTCTCCGCTTTTGGTGGTCCATCTCCACTTTTTGTGGTTGATTCCTATTGGTTGGATTTGCCACCTACCTCCTCTCCTAAGTTCCATATAAACTCACTACCTAGCTTGTATTTACATCTTTGCAATGTATCTTTTCAGCTTGGAAGCTCTTAATGCAATATTGTAGTATTGACATTGCATAATCTCTCAGAGTCTTGGTTTTCATTCTTATGTTTTTTTAGTTTATGTAACTTTAATTTGAACTCTTAAAAATTCCTTGGGTTATTCAATCTATTTCAGATTTCTAACATTCAGATCACACTTTGTGATTCATCATTAGGATGTGAAACAAATTATGGATTTCTCTCTCTTATCTCTTCTCTCATCCTGATGATGGATCACGGACTGAGATCCAAAACACTGATGAAAATAAATTATATACAATAAAATTTGAATAAATCATACTATTTAGAAATATGGACTATGGAAATCTAATGTCTTTAATATTTTTAGTTTATTTCTTTATTCTGAGAAAACAACATACAAATTGAAAGGAAGCACTTGAGGTATGCAAAAACACTTCCTACACCAATTAAGAAGGGTAGATAGTGCAAAGTTTTTACAAAACCTTAACAATTTTATAGTGAGAAGATGAGCATACATAAAACATAAAAAAATCAGCAATAAAGCATAACACAAATTTACAAGGAGAAAACCCTTTCAGGAGAAAACCCCACACTCCAAAGCACGACACAATGTATTATCTATAAAAAATAAGGTTATAATCCACTTCTAGAGTTAATTTCTTACAGAAGCTCACCACAATAACATTTCTACAGAAATTTTGGTGGCATAATAGTACTTGCAAATCAACCTCTTACAAATCACTCCACAAGACTCATATTTATAGAGTTTATAATGCAAATGAAAAATGGACACCCAAGAAGGCCACACAACGGAATCCCAACATCTAAATGCATGCAAACAAACTCCTTGACATGCAAATCACTTACATGTATTCAACACCCTTGCATGTATTGGAACCTACATGACTAGGTCCCACTTGTTATTGATTTTTCTATTTCCAACTATTATAGTTATCATAAGTTGTCATGTCATAATTAGTCATAAAATGCATCATAGACTCTTAACACTATGACACATGCCACAAATTGTGCTTCCATGATGGGACCCACAAAGTGGGATGCCTACCTCCTCAGAATGAAGTCATCTCTTTTTACATCCAACGGTTTTACATCCTTTAGGAAAAGGTACCATATCCCATGTAATTATTTTTTCATGTAGTCATCTCCTTTCATAGATTTTATCCAAGAATATGCATCGCTCATACCCATAGCCTCATTTACAGTCCTTGGCTCATCAATGCTAGTAATCAAAGAAAAATACAACTAAAATCATGCAATAAATATCTAATCCTATCAGGTTGTTGCTTTATTCGACTATACTCCTCAAAAGTTGAGGTTGAGGTTATTCTTCTTCTTATAAACATTCAAAGCTACTAGAGCTATCCTCATCATTAGGTCCATAATGGGCTTTCAATTCAACTTTCTTGTGTGTAAAGGGAAGCTAAACCAAATCTTTCTTTTCTTCTTTTGTGAGCTACAAAACAATGGAAGAAGGTTTCATGTCTTTGAATATAACACTTCTACTATATAACTTTTTTGGCCACTAGATCCCAAAGCTTATACCATTTTACACCAATACCATAATCAATGAAGATATATTTAACTACATTGTTCTCCAACTTCGACCTCTTCTCCCTCAGTACATGTGCATATGTCTCAACCAAATACTCAAAAATGTCTCAATGAGATATTTTTTTCCATCACACCTCCATATATAGGTGTCTTCTCAACAAAAGTTGATGTAGGAGACCTATTAATCAAGTAGTAGGCAATGGTTACAACTTCAGCTCAAAAAAATTGTTATATGCCAGCTCCACTTAGTATACTCCAAGCCCTCCTCATCAGCGTCTTGTTCATCCTCTTTGCGACTCCATTATGTTAAGGGGTGTATGGATTTTTCTTATGCCTCTCAATCCTATATTCTTTATAGATCTTGTTTAAATCTATCAAATAAAACCCCCCACCATTATCAATCCTCAAATATTTAATATTTTTACCAATCTAGGGTAAAAGCATAAACCTATGTCACACTTTCGACCAACTAAATAGTTCTGAGTGAAACAGTTTTGACATAAATAGTTTCAGTCGCAACTGTTTCACCCGAAACCACATGGCACATAGAGTTTTGGGTGAAACCCTTTCGCCCAAAACTACAAAATTTAAATTTTTCCATTTATTGCTTTAAAATGTGACTCAATTTGTGTGTAAGGTTTAAATAGAAAGGGTTTCAGGCAAAAGGGTTTCTACCAAAACTGTCTATGTGGCATCCTAGTTGGTAGCCAACTTAGCCTTTTTTAGAATTTTCTGAAACTTTCAACTTCAACTAAATATTTCTTTAGTCAAAATGATTTTTTTTTAAATAAAAGAAAAATTCCCTTTTGTAGAGCTCAGAATGATGAATCCAAATATATAATTTTTTTGATATTTTTATTAGTTTTAATATATTTTTAAAAATGATGCAAGTAGGTTGTTAAAGTTAAAAAAGAGGTTGGTTAGAAATTTTAAAAAAATAGTAAAACATATTAAAAATTTTAAAAAAAATATGGTGCACTAGAGGAGAGAATCCTCTTCAAAAGGGTATATTTATTTATTTTTAAATGATAAAAAAAATTAGATAATAGTTGATGTCAAATGAAAAGTATCAAATTATGATAAATTTGACTTTAAAGCGTTACTACGAGAAAAATATACATCAAAATTTCAAAAAAAAAAATCCATGCACTAGATATTGAAGTTACCTATTTGGAGAAAAAATTTTAGGGGAAAATAGAGTTTTTTTCTATTTGTTTCTTGACGTCAACTGAATGTCACATTTTCTTGAAATTTTCAAGATTTCAAAATCTTCTCTTAAATTGATAAAAAAAATATCAAAACAATTTTTTTTAAATTCTGAAAAATTATGGGAATAAACTTTTTCAAGAGTTCTACATTTCAATATTTTACATCATTTTGAAATTTAAAACATAAAAACCACTTTTATGTGGTCAAATGTATCAGATCCAACACCCCAAAATACATGTGTGAGAACTAGAATAAAACTAAACAAGGTTTTTCTTTCCATATATGCAATGTTCACAAAAATAAAACTTGAGATTACAATCATCTAACCTCCCAATGAGGCTTTTATTTTTTAGGGCTCTATGACCCTTCTTACTAATATGACCAAGTATTTGGTGCCAGAACATTGTCTTCTCTACAAGAAGTTTCATTTCCAAAGAATGAGCATCCTTAGGTATCCATAAAGAATGTCAATTAGAAGTATGTACGCAACACATTTCTTCATTTTTGGTTCCAATGGTGAGGATGAAGAATCTAATAATTTATTTTCTTCAAATCAATAGAAGAACTATTGTATTGAAATATGCATGTAACCAACTAAAACAAAGTGTCAATCTAAACACCTAAGTAGCAAGCACGATAGCTCCTTTAGTCGTCATACACCCTCCATTTGAGAATACAACCTACACACAGGCTGCATCATTCAACTTCATTACAGAAAGAATATTATGTGCCAAACCAAGTATATGTAGAACAACATTGATCCCCTTCGCTTTACCATCAAGGAATCTGATCAAGACTCTTCCATGGCTAACTACCTTCAAATGAGAATCATTGCCCAAGTACACCTTCCTACTGTCAAATGATTCATACTTAAAAAACCAACCCAAATGTGAAGTCTTATGGAAAGATGCATCAAATTCAATAAGCCACGCATCTTATGATGCATAGATTTCCAAGATTACGACAAAAGCATCACCATCATCTTGAGATTATTTCTCATAATCTAAATCTGAGGTGTTCTTTTTTTCATATCTTTCTTATTTTTCTTTTTTTTTTCTTTTTATTCTTTTGAACCCCTCCTTACACTCCTTTCAAAATTATCTTTTTTTTTACAGTTCCAACACTTTTCCTTGGACTTTCTAGGAGACTTAGATCTCCCACAAGATTTAGATCCATACTTTTCTTGCTTCTTGTCCTTATTGTCTTTCTCCTTCGATCTACCTCGAACTACAAGAGCCTCCTTAGTTGTTTAAAGAAAATCTATGTATCTATTTAGATAGTAATGATGCAACCACCTCATCCATCTTGAACTTGGTCGTGGTAAGTCTCAATGTCCATCACAAGGTGATCCCATGATTCTAGAAAAGAGAAAAAGCAATTTCATACATCAATCCTCCTCATCCTTCTTCACTCTAACAAAGCTCAATTGGCCAACAAGTATATTAGAGGAATTTAGGTGATATGTGGCAAATCCTTCGTCCTCCATCTTCAAATAGTTCAACTTCTTCCTCAAGAATAACTTATTTACAAAGGATTTAGCCTAATAAATTTGACCAAGTTTATTCCATAATTTTTGGCTATAGTCTCTTTATGGAAATTCAATAACATGGATTCTTCCAAATAGATCTTTATGATACCCTTGGATTTTTTTCCATTAGATCCTATTCTTCTTATTTCATACTAGCAAGTTTGGTACTAGATGTTACAACCCATAGGTCTCGATCTACAAGCATATCCTCCATCCAAAGTTTCCACAACTCAAAATTTTCACCGTTAAACTTATCCATATCTATCCTTCCAAAAGTGCTTACCATCTCCTTCCTGCAACAAGGTCACAAAATACTTTGCATCAATCTCCCACTCAAATAAAGATTAGTTTAAAAAACCCTCTACCCAACAATGGGACCAAAATTGGCCAGGCTCTTATGCCAATTGAAATGAAGAAAAGCATGCGAAAATGCTTCCTACATGAATCTAAAAAGGGGAGATAGTGCAATTTTTTTATAAAACCTTAAAAATTACAATGAGAAGATGCACATACATAAAACATAAACAAATCAGCGATAAAGCATAACACATATTTATGTGGGGAAAACCCTTTCGGGAGAAAAACCCCACACTCTAAAGCACAACCCAATGTATTAATATATAAATAATAAGGTTACAATGCACTTCCAGATCCAATCTCTTACAAAAGTTCACCACAACAAGATTTCTAGAGCAATTCTGACAACATAATAGTACTTGTAAATCAACCTCTTACAAATCACTCCACAAGCCTCATAATTATAGAATTTGCAATGCAAATGAGAATATTCTAGAATGGATGCCCAAGAAGGCCACATGGTGAAATCCCAACACCTATATGCATGCAAACAATATCCTTGACATGTAATACCCTTGCATGCATAAGTGTCTATATGACTAGGTCCCACCTATCATTGCTTCTTCTATTCCCAACTCTTATAGTTGTCATATAACCTATCATATGTCATAATCAATCATAAAATTTGTCATATGTACTCTTACACACTATGACACATGCCACAAATTATGCTTCCATAAAGTGGTACATCTACCTCCTCAGAATAAAATATTCATACACGTATAATTATGGTTTCAAATTTTTGATGTGTTATTTTCTTGTTCTTTTAAAATGTTGGGTACATGCAAGTTATATCACTTAGATGTGTAGATTTGATCAAATTTTTAGTGAGATAATTTATGGCAAACCTAGAGTGTACCATGTGTTAAATTATAACAAGTTCCTCCTCTACCACAACTAATAATCCAATCATGGTAGCTTTAAATATCATCCATCGTGAAATAACTTTGGCGGCTACTTGTTGAAAACTCAAAAATTAAGCGATGACCAAATTATCACTAATGGCTAAATTTCCATTTTTGACCAACATTTTTTGTCATACAAACCTCTCAACCAAATTTCCTTTATCAACTAACGCCTTTGCTTTAACGAAAAACTATTTATCAACCAACCTCTTTATTAAAACTCATTTATAAAAAATTATATACACTTGAGACATCCACAATAAGAGGCAGTATGAAGACTTGCTCTTTATCTTTATTTATAATTGTATCCTTGTTTTCGTTTGCACTTTGCACTTCTTTCTGAACTCATTCTTTAAGCTCAACTTGTACTTTCCAATAGTATGACGGTGATCTAAGCACTCCTACCTTCTCCTTGGCAATCCTCAAACTACAAGATCTGCCTCTCAAGAACAATAGCATCACACACTAATTCTCTCATTCCAAATTCCTCTCCTACTCAATGTCAGAAGCATTTTCACCAACTTCCTTGCACTTGACACTTTAGTCCTAGCCTCTAACATTCTCTCTTTACTCTCCTAAGTTGGATGATAAAAGCTCCAACAACTTCATGGTCAACAAATTTTCATACCACTACTTTCAAAAATCAACTTGACAATCTTACAACCTCTTTATTTTCTCTTGGATCTAATCATGAGATATAATACGTCTATATGTTCCCCCTAGGTTTTACTACAATGTTCATCAACTACTCTCTTCTCTTGAGTAACCACCCAACCATATTCCAATTCTTTGTTGGAAAAAACTTTCTAAATGTACATCACCATACCTACTTGTGGTCATCTTGACAATGGCAGCAGAACTCTAAGTTTCATAATCCAACATACACAATGACATTGAAAAAAAAAATTGTATGAAACAAAAATATGTGAAGTAAAAAAATAAATAGGAGTGATAGTGATTGTGTCATCAATTATGTCAATGGCAAACTACATCAACTGATAAGACCAAGGAGAATTGTAGTTAACAGAACCATACCAACGACCTATACTATACTAACCAAAAACTTAGTTATGTCCACACACTAATACAACTTAGACTTAGGGCACATAACCTAATCATTATTATTTTTTATTTAAAATTACTTTATTTAACACCCATTGCCATCTTACTGCAAAAAATTTGAACCACATATTAGATAACTGACATCATTTTAGTGCCAATAACATTATCATTTTCAGGCAATGTGGCGTTCAGGCCATTCCTATCACAAAGTTTCAATTAGATGATTTGGATTGTAATTCAAATATCCTCTTTATTGCATTCCATGGTAGCAGATCTACCTAGGAAGTTTGTCATATTGTATATTGGATGTATCTGAAATAAATGTGGCCACAAAAATAGGGCAGAAACGTATCAACTGTCTCTGGACATGCTCCCATGTATCTGGATATGGCACTACCATGTCCACTGTATATGTCAGCAAATCGATATTCAGGCCATATCCATATATTTATGGACCATATTTGAATGTTGCTTTAGCATGTATACTATTTAATATCTTCTGTATGGACAATTTTGTGCCATATTGTAGCTAAGGGGGTCTCAAAATTTGTCATTTACTATGCCCATATCCTTATCCCGATAACATTAAAAGGCAAATCGCTCTTATTTGAGGTTTAAGGAAGGAAATTTATTTACTAGGCATGATTTTGAAGCATTGTACAGTCCCCAATGATATGCAATATGAATGGTGATGGTGCAAACATTACTAATATCCTTGCAACAGTTGACAAGTGTCTTCTAATAACAGTGATGCATTAGATAATACAAAATTGAGGGAATTTATTAAGACAATGCCCATGGAATTCATGGTGCATTTAGGAAACTTCCAGCCACTAAATAATCCAAAATATGAATACATTTGGACACATAGCCATTTTGAACAATAAAAAAATTAAATGACCAATTCTTTTGATAAAAGAAAATGATTCTATTGATGTTGAAGTCATATTAAAAACCCATGTGAAGCAGCAAACAACATACAGCATTAAGGGAAATCTATAACATATGGCTAGGAACAGACAACTTTCTTAGTTTCTTTCAAATTATTCTTTCACTATCACTACATCATATGCTACTCCTAAAGCCACTGTAAATTTACAGCGGGCATATAATAATTTTTAGACATAAAAGACAGAAAAAAAATGGTTCAGCATAAGAAAAAGAAAAGTGCAACGTAGAAATACCAAAAAAAAGGGTTCTGCAAAAGAAGAATACAAAATTAGTGCCCAACAAAAACCAATGTTGATAAATGAAATGCCATGCCAAGCCAACAGCAAGATGCATTGAATGTGCATCTGCTTCAGTATATTATGGCAGTTGCAGCGGCAAAATAAGAATTTCAAAGTGAATGTACAGCAGGTTTTTAGTACAGTCCATGGTAGGAGAGGTAAAGCTTATTTCATAGAGGAATTGCACTTGTATCTGCTCCGTTGGAGCCACCTCCATTTTGAGATCGCAGAGGGAAAACTAATCCAAATTGTTTACAGTCCAAATTACTAGAGGAGACACATGATAACCAAGTTTTCCTCTACATCTAAATCTTAAGCATTGTCAATGGATCTCATGGAGCCTCCAAGAGAAGTTCCCTACTTCCTCCTAAGATTGTTTAGTCAGGTCCAATCCAAGATATTCTCTTAAGGACAGCTTGGCATCAATGAGGCATCTTTGTTGTTTTACTTACAAAGCATTGCTTCAATCATGATGTATCAAAGTTCAACCTCATATTGAATTGCATAATTGCATTTGTATTAGTTCTTTCCACGATATGAAATGCTTAGACCTCTACACACCTCAACCACAAAAAAGAAAGCAGCATTATCAGTGCCCTCTAGCTTCAAGAACTGCGAGTACCAATGATCATGAGAATCAAATAAACATGTCTTTTGCCATCTAATAACAGAATTTGGTTTCAAATGGCCATTATAGACGTGATATTTACACAGTTATTTCCAGCAGCTTTCTCAAATCATTTCCAGATGACCATCTTCTGCACCAATAATATTTGTTCAAAATCAAGTAAAGTTAAGGTTTGAATCATAAATGCAGAAGAAATCTCAGCGTTGATGCTTGTAGCTGACTCAAAACCTTTAACATCGTATAATAGCTTTCAATAATGAATTCTCTTTTGACGTATGGATTATAGTTTAAGGTGTTAATCATCATATCTATAACAGTTTTTAAGTCCTTTTCTCTGTTTTACCATTAGTTTCAACTGTTGAAACTTGAAATGATATGGTTTCATGAGCAGCATTCATATTAGACTTACATTAGACTTCTTTAAGCAGATTAAAACCTACAGCCTATAGTCAACATTTTAATCTCTTCTTCTGCCATGTGAGACCTTACAAAGGACAGGGATTTGAACTAGTAGTCAATTTGAAAAGAGGCCTTCGCAGTCCTCTTTGGCACACAAAATCCTCTCAAATGTTTTCAATTTGTGTCAAGATCCTCATAACCTTCTCTCAAAAATAAGAGAAAGTTAATAGTTGATCATCTACTTACTATTCAATTTCCTTTTTTCCCCTGGGTTAAATGATACTACAAGGTGGCCGTTTCCAAGAAGTTGTATGGAGATATACAAATAGCTGCAAACATCATACAACTAGGGGAAAGGATTCAGTGGTTGAGTATGTTTCAATAGTTGTTATAGTATTTGTTGATTTAAAGTCTAATATTTTTAACAATATTGAACCAATAGTTGTGACTTTAAAATTGTTAGTGTTGATGATAATATGTTAATGTCAGCAAGAGAATAGAATACAGTTAAAAAATGTTTTGGGGCGCTGGTGCAGTGACTGATTCAATATTTTACCGGTGTTTACTCTCTCCTGTTATGGACTGTGTTCATTGATGAGATCCCAGACCTTCAACCCATACAGGAAACTCTCAGGCAACAAATAGCTGATTACTCTTAATCATCTAAAACCGGTGAAACTGAAATTGAAGCATGAAAATCACTTGAAAAATGGCCACTCAGAGACAATCTATAGCTGAAAGATTAAGTCTGAAAATTCTTGGAGCAGCAAACAATCACAAGCAATTTGGAAGAAGATGGCATGGATTGAGAGCGACAGGGATCTGAAACTTTCACAGTCAATGACAAGTACAATATTCTGCTTGGGAAACATGCTTGGTATCAAATAAGGAACCAAGAAGGATGAAACCCTTTTGGTGCTTACAGCTAAAAAGAATTTGTTGTTTGTCGGCCAAATGCTAGAGCAAAATTGACAAGCAATTTTTTATAAAGATAAATGTAATCGAAGACAAATCATATAGAAAGGCTGTTATTGCAATGGCAACCGTGATAGGATGTTTCCTCTCTATTTCCCTCATAGAAAATGAGCCTTGAGAACTATTGAAATGTATAAAAGTTGAGTGTAACACCAAAATCTTAGTTTTAGTTGTATGGTTTTGCATAAAAATATAAAAATGGTTGAAGGTTTGCATTTTATAGAAAATAGACAAGATGTGTATGAAAAATGTATTGTTTTATATCAGGTAAATAAGGATTTCTAAAGATTCTGAATCTTTGTACAAAGAGAAAGATTAAGAAAAATCTCAACAAGACACTAAAGAACAATCAAGAGGAGTAACTAACTTAAAGTTAGTTTTCCAATTGATATATCTAGAAAGGCTAAACAACCTCTTCAAATAATTCATAGAAATTTATGTGGTATTATGGAAACACCTTATTTGAATAATTCAAAGTATTTTTTATTTTTATTGATAATCTCTCATGCAAAACTTGGGTATATCGATTGGCTACAAAAAGTCTTTGACAAATGTGTTGTTGGCAAACAACATAAAGTTAGTTTTCCAATTGATATATCTAGAAAGGCTAAACAGCCTCTTGAAATAATTCATAGAAATTATGTGATCAGGTATGGAAACACCTTATTTGAATAAGTCAAAGTATTTTTTTATTTTTATTGATAATCTCTCATGCAAAACTTGGGTATATTGATTGGCTACAAAATTAGAAGTCTTTGACAAATGTATTGTTGGAAAACAACATAAAGTTAGTTTTCCATTTGATATATCTAGAAAGGCTAAACAACCTCTTGAAATAATTCAATAGAAATTTGTTAGGATAGGTGACATTATAATTGCTATCCTAAGTCGATTTTATGTGTCTTCACGTTCTTTGGAAAGTGTCCTAGAGGACATGAGAGACAAAATATTTATTATTTATTTGCTATGACAAATTGTAATTACATTCATAGAGGTGGACCCACTACGGTGACGGTTACAAATCATCCTGGGAGAATATTCCATCTAGGCATCCATTTTTTGGGTAGGGACCACCCAAAAATGCATGTTCTTAGATGATTTGCATGTCATCCTAGGTTGGGTACCCAAGTTTGCATGTTCTTGGTATGAGTCGTCAGATCCGTCAAAGAGTAATGGAGCACTCGGATTTGACCAATTGTGATTGGCTATGGGTTAGGCACTCATGTGAACGCCATGTGATCATTTAATAATTTTCACTATGTTTATGGGTTGTCCACTAAGAGGGGTGTGGGTTTTTCCAAGTGGTTTTTGCTTGTTATTTCGAGATACCACAGTGGTAAATTCTCTCCCACAAATTTCTATATATTGGAGTCTTGAGATAGTGGTTTCATAAGTTTGTTTGCAGGTTGTCAAAGTAACGAAGTGCTACTAAAATTTAGAGAGGAGTGTTGTATTGATGTGTACTTCATTTGAAGATTAATTAGTGAACCCCGGGGACGCGTCCCCCCTTCTAGGCCCTAGCGTCTTTGGAACGGGGACGTCCCGGAGACGTGGGGACGGCGTTCCCACGTCTCCGGCGGCACCACCATTTCTTGGCTCGCCATCGAAGACGCTTGGGCGTCTCGGGGACACCCAGGCGTCTCCCGCGGCGGACAGCCAAAAGGAAAACAAAAACTAAAATTTAAAACATTTTTTTAATATTTTATTGTTCTATTTGAACCCTAAGGGAATGTGGGGCCCATCTAAACTCTTACATGCCTTCAAAAGGCCCTCTAATCTTCATTTTTATTCACATTTACATTTCTACTTGTTTGCTACAGCAAGAAGAAGAAGAGTGAAGGCTGAGCAAAGAGTGATTGGAGGAGTGAAAGGAGTGATTGCAAGTGAAAAAGGAGTGTCAAGGAGCAAGAAGAAGAAGATGAGGAAGATTCTTCACCTTGTTGAAGAGATTTTTCAAGCAAAAGGTAGGGTTTTTAACTGATTTTTTATTTTATTTTCTGATTTTCAATGTTCTTTCATTTCTTGTTGTTTCATTTTTAATTTTTCTTATTTCATTTCTAAATTCTTGTTGTTCCATTTTCTAATTTCTAAATTAATTTAGAATCTTAGATTTTGTTTTGCAATTTAAAATTTGTTGAAAATTTTAAAATATAGAGTTTTATTTTTTAATTTTAAAGTAGGGCATAGGCTGAAACTATGTGTTTATTGAATTTTTTTTCATTTTGTGAAATGCAGTGTCAAATTGAGCTCCCATAGTCATGAAATGAGTGAGCATGAGATGGAAACGGATTCTCATAATGCAAGCCAATCAGAATATGAACCTAAGCATGAGGATGAGCACAATGAGGGGGGTGAGCATGGGTCAAATCCAGAAGGGCATAATAGTTCCATAGCTAGTGCACCAGTTTCTACTGATTACCCTTCCCAGATTTTGGCAAAGTGGGCTAAGGGTCCTTCTGATCCCAAATCTCCTCTCAAACAGTTTGCAACAAGAATAACAGCCCCAACGTCATCAACTGGTGGTACAAGGAAATGGAAATGCAAAATTTGTGGTGGTGATTAGTTTGGGAGCATCACCAGAGTTAATGCACACTTCCTCTTTTGGCCAGGAAAGGGTGTGGGAGCATGCGATTTTTTGAAGAAAGCTAAAAATTTGAAATACATAATTGAGTTCAACAAGCTTTGGGGTGTTCCAGATGACGTGGCAGTTCCAATGCCTACTACCTTGTCTGGTAGGCAACATATTTAGACTATTCAGCAGATTCAGGAGCAGCAAATGCATATTTCTACTCCTACATTGCATCGAAGAGTAGGAACATTGTCAGGGTCAGCCTCAGGACCGTCATCCACTTATAGCACTATGGTTGAATCACAACAGGGCAAGGGGAAACACAAGATGCAAAGTCAGCCTAACCCCATAGCTTATTTATTTAATGTGCATCTGAGGGATCAGATAGATGATTCCATTGGCAGGTTCTTTTTTTCCAATGGAATCCCATTCCATGTAGCTCGATCTCCTTATTATAAGGAGATGATGTCGATGGTGGCGAAGGGAGGACCATCATATGTGCCACTAGGTGAGCACAAATTGAGGACCACAATCTTGGATAACAACTATGCCAAGATCAATTCATTGATGGAGATGATGAGGGCATGTTGGGAGGAGTCTGGATGTAGCATAGTTATGGATGGGTAGACGGACATTAGGCATCGTCCACTCATCAATGTTATAGTTACATGCTCAGAGGGGCCATTCTTTCTCAAGGCGGTTGATTGTTCAAGGCATCGAAAAGATGTTGATTTTCAGTTTGAGATCCTTCGGGCAGCTATTGTGGAGATTGGGCCACAAAATGTGGTCCAAGTAGTGACAAATGCAGCACATGTGTGCAGAGCTGCAGAGAGGCTTATAGAGGCATCATACAAACAAATTTGGTGGACTCCATGTTGTGTGCATGCCATGAACAATGCACTCAAGGACATGGGGAAGATTGAGTGGATTAGAGGAGTGGTCAACAATGCTAGAGATGTACAGATGTATATCTGCAACCACCACACTTCACATGCCATCTTCAGGAGCTTCATGAAGAAGGAGTTCTTGAAACCAGTTGAGACCAGATATGCATCCTATTTCATTCTTTTGGAGAGAATGCTTGAGTTGCAAGAGCCACTGCAAGTCATGGTTATGACACAAGAATGGAATCATTGAGATGGGTCCAGGACAGAGCAAGGGAAGAGGGTGAAGGAGATAGTGAAGAGTGATGCATTTTGGCATCATGAAAAATATATTGTCACCATCATTACACCAGTTGTACAGGTCATCAAATATGGGGATGGGGATGCACATGGAACTGCATTGATAGGATGTATGATGTTGAAGCTGCTGGCAACATTCGCACTGAGTGGACGAAATTTTCTACTCTTAGGGGTTATAAGGCTGCAACAAAGGCGAACATAAGAACTATGGCACAGGAGGATCCGATTTTGTGGTGGACTTGTCATGGACCGAAATCACTGACTACCACACTAGCCATTTGTTTGTTGTCCCAAGTTTCTAGTTCTTCAGCTTCTGAGAGGAACTGGTCTACTTATAGATTCATCCACTCTCTTAAGAGGAATAGACTTACCTCTAGGAGAGCAGAGAAGCTAGTGGTTGTACATAGTGCCTTGCGTATCACTGACCGCAGGACACATGTGTACAAGGAGAGCCCAACAACACGATGGGATGTAGAGCCAGAGGAGCCATCACAGATTGATGAGGATGAGGATGCTTCAGATATAGGTTTGGTTGGTGTTCCTTTGGTGGATCTTGACCTTGAGGAGTCCAGTGGTTCCAGTGATGAGGAGTTTTTCAACCTCCCGTGGGATGATTAGAGGCCTCTGCCTCCTTCACTACATTTTGTCATTTTGACATTTTGATTTTGTACTTGTTTTGATATCATATAATCATGCTACTCATTGTAATCATCTTTATAATCAGATATTTTTGATATAATATAATAGAAATCTTCCATTTTCCGATTCAACAATTGTTACATTGTAGTATTGAGTATTACTATTCTAATTTCTAATTAGTAATTCGATATTGAAAACTTCAATATTCAATGTTCAATGTTCAAGTACTAATTTAGTATTTCAATTTTGCTATTTTACTTCTTAATAGTCTTATACATCTTTTCATAACTAGCATTTTAAGTGCCATAAGTATAGTATATAGTATATACACCCTATCCCCCCTCCCGCCCCCCCACCGCTGTCCCCTTGCCGTCCCGAAATTGAGGCCCCTTTGTTCCCCCCGTCCCGGAAACCCGTCCCGACGTCCCCCCATCCCCGACACCGGTGGAACATAGAGATTAATACAAGCCTTTCATCTTTTTTAGTGTGGAATATTTTTTTGCAAGGGTTTCTCCACGTGTATCTTGTGTCACTTGTGTTTCTCAATTTGAGGTATTATTTTTTTGCTTTCATTATTGGATATGCTAATCACATAATCACATAATTAGTAATCTTGAATACATAATTTCATATGTGTAATCACATTTTTAATTTCATATTGTTGTAAGTTTCAGCTTGATATCCAACATTTGGTATCAGAGCTAATGGTTTTGTTGAGAGAGAGATTTATTTCTCTTAAGTGTTGAATTTTTTTTGGCTACAATGGGGATGCACATGGAATTTACAAGACACGACCGAATGGCGGATCTTGAACTTGCATGGGAGAATACTGAAAACCATGGAACTAGTTATGAGATGTGGAAATTGAAGATGATCTCCTTAAAGAGAGAGATTAGTGGTCGACAATTTCAAATGGAAAGAAATCATCTAGTGTATCTAATGAATATTGGTTGAAAATAGACAAGAAGGCACAAGGAACCATTCGGTCGTGTCTTGCAAATTCCATCCTCTTGAATGTTTCAGAAGAATCTATCGCATGCAAGTTGTGGAAGAGGATAGATGATATTTATCAAACTAAAAGTATAACTAATAAATTGCATCTCAAAAGATGATTATATTATTTGAAAATGAAGGATAGTGACTCTGTTACAAAACATTTATATGCTTTTAGTATGGTTATAAATTAGATTGCATCTGTAGATTTTAAGATAGAAGAAGAAGAAGATAAATGCATATTGTTGCTTTGTTCTTTACCCAAATCTTGGGAAAATATAATTGTAGTCATAAGTGGTGGTGGTGCAAAGCCAAAGATGCAATATGAAGGAGTGCAGAAACAAGAAAAAGAGTTCAGATACTTCAACAAAAAAAGTCCTTAGAAGATGGGGATTTTGATGCTTTGTTTATTTCTGCTAACACTATTAGTAATGATGCTTGGCTTATTGATTTAGGTTGCTCCTACCATATGACTCCTCACAAGGAGTGGTTTACTTCATATTCAGCTTATGATGGGGGAGAAATTTTCCTTGGTGATAACAACACAAAGAATATTGTTGGTAAGGGAAAGGTAAAGTTGTGTTTCAGTGATGGAAGGGTTAAAACCCTTGATGATGTTTTACGTATTCTAGGACATGAAAAAATTACTTTCAGTATCCAAGTTGAATGATTCTAGAATGCATGTGACATTTGACAAGTCTTCTTGTAGGTTGGTAAGAGAGAATTGTGTGATTACTAAAGGATCTCGGATAGGAACTTTGTTTAGGTTGAATTCCTCCATCTTTTGTAACTATACCAATGTAACTAGCATTGAAAATGCATGTATATTGTGGCACCATAGATTGGGTCACATAAGTGAAAAGGGTCTTAAGACTATTTTGAATAAAATTTTGGTTGATGGTATTTATGCTTATTTTGTTGGTAAAAGTGATTTTTGTGAGCATTGTGTGTTTGGTAAATAGAATAGATCATCATTTCCTAATGGAACTAGCAAAGCTAATAGATTATTAGAGATCATTCATGCATATGTGTTTGGACTAGTGGATGTTGACTCTTTTGGAAAAATTTATTATTATGTTACTTTCATTGATGATGTCTCAAGATACACTTGGTTTATTTTATGCATGCAAAATCTAAGGCTTTCACTAAGTTTAAGGAATTTAAAGCCTTAGTTGAGAACCAAATAGATTATAAGATAAGGGTGTTGAGATCTAATAATGTGGGTGAATATTGTTCTATAGAATTTGATGAGTTTTGTAAGCATGTAGGTATTGTTCGACAAAAAGACTACTCCTTATACACCCCAACAAAATGGTGTAGTAGAAAGAACAAACTGAACCTTGATGGAAAGAGCTATGAGCATGTTGAGTGGTGTTAAGCTTGATAGATTCTTTTGGGAAAAAATTGTAAGTACTACATGTTATTTGATTAATAGATTCACATTTAAGGGTCTTTGGTTGTGAGTATTTTATTCATGTGCCTCAAGAGAAGTGATCTAAATTGGATCCAAAAGCACATAAATGCATCTTTTTTGGTTATGGTGAGAATGTAAAAGGTTATAAGCTTTGGGATCCACTAACGCGTAAAATTGTTTTCTTTAGAGATATGATTTTTAGGGATTTTAGAGCTTACTCAGGTGAAGAACAACCAAAGGAGAAACATAAGACAAAAATAGTGCACTTTGAGACAAAGATAGAAAAGCATGAATATGCACATATGGAAGAACACCCAAATGGATTAGAGGATGGAGAAGAAGAAGAGGGTTCAAAGAGTTCAGATGATGTGTAGGATGAGCTTACAAAAGGACAAGAAGATCCCCTTACTCCTACCTTGAGAAGATCCACAAGACAACGAAATCTAGTTGATAGGTATAGTCAACCAAAAAAAAATTGTGTATTTTATTTGTTTAGTACTAACAATGAACCTAGATCTTTCAGGGAGGCTCTCTCTTCAACAAAAAGTGAGTCTTGGATGTAGTCCATGTAGGAGGAGATGATAGCTTTGGATTGTTGTGATACTTGGGATCTTGTTAGTTTTCCCAAAGGAAGGAAGCACATTGGTTGCAAGTGGGTATTTAAAAATAAATTAGGTATAGATGGTCGGTTAGAGTGATACAAGGCTAGATTGGTGGCCAAGGGCTACTCCTAGAGAGGGAATTAATTTTGGTAAAATTTTGTCTCCTATTGCTAAGTTAACTTCTATTATATTCCTATTATCTATTGCTACTACTTATGATTTTGAAATAGAGAAAATGGATGTTAAAACCGCTTTCTTGCATGGGGATCTTGAGGAGGAAATTTATATTGACAACTTGACGATTTTTTTGTGAAAGGAATAAAACACTTGGTTTGCAAGGTAAAATTATCATTATATGGTTTGAAACAATCACCCAAGATGTGGTACCAAAAGTTTGATGCCTTTGCATTGAAATTGGGTTTTGTTAGTGTAGTGTTGGAAATTGTCACCCTTGACAATTTCACATTATATTTTTCTCCCCTTAATTTATTACACTTAATTAAGCTCCTAATTTCCTAAATTATGCATTCCAAGGCCTAATTTTTATTGTTTTCCAAAGGATTGCAAGCATTGAATAAATGCAAAAAATTAATGCTTTACTCCCGACTAGGTGTGTCCTAGAAATTTGGGTTAGGACCCATACACACCTAGGCGTATGGGTCCCTCTCCTTAGCCAGGACCCAACTTTAAATATGTTGTTGGTATTATTTTATCCAAAATTCAAATTTCAAGAGTCAACTTTTGGAATCTAATTTTCAATAAATTAGTACAATTGCATATAAATACCTAGTTATCTTGTTATTTGAAAGCTAACAAACAATAACAAATATTCATGAGCGAAAAAATATTTTCAAGAGCAAGTCAAGAGCAACATTTCAGAGATTTATTGCAGCAATTTAAGATCCAACATCATGTCAAAGTTTATGTACATGTTCATTTTTTGTGAAGGCTAACCCTTGTTGTAGGTCTCTGAAGCATTCAATCATTCAAGCAAGCAATATATAAATCCTTGAAGAGATGTGTATGAATTTAGTCCTTCAAGGCAGCCATTGAAGGGTGGTGAGTTGCACTATTTAGTGATTCCATCAATTCCTTCCTTTCAATTATCATTTATTATTGACATTTTGCCATTGTGGAAGTGGAAACACTTACACAGAGTTTAATTGAGGCAAGCCCCTAAATGGCCCAACATTTCTTCTCTTTGTGAATGTGTAGATCTTAGGTTTGAAGAGGATTAAAGGAGGATTGAAGACAAGTTGTCCATTATTTCTTTTTTTGTCACATATCTTGTTAAGCCATGAAAACTTTCCTATAGAATTTATTGATGACATTTCGATAATTCTACAATAAAAAATCAGGAGCCCAAATCCAAGATCAGAAGACTGCAAAATTAGTTTCAAGTCCCCATATCAAAGACCCATATTCCCCTAAGCATTTGAGTGCCTCTTTGCATGTTGAATTCAACTTTTGGTGATAGGTGCACATCATTCTGCCTCTCCCAAATCCAGCTGCAAATTACTATTTTAGTCTATGTAGCGAGATATTGCATTTACAAATTAGGTCATATAGCTCAATTAGGTTAATCATTTCAAATCATTTCCAGTACATTTTCATGACCATAAGAATACAAATCCAGTCTTGATTGGCTCACCTTTATGGTTGATAGTCAATATATTTTCCTTGTTGATTTGCATTCTAATGAAATCCTATAAAAGTTGAATCAACCTTAGGTTTTACACACTTAAACTTAAGTACCACCATTTTTCCATGTTTCAGTTAGAAGAAAAGGGGATCATTGTGTTTATGTTAAGACTATTGATGATCAGATACTAATTATTGTCTTGTATGTTGATGACATGTTTATGGGTAACAACAAGGTGATGGCTGGGGAGCTTAAGACTTAGTTTTCTAGCACATTTGATATGAAGGATTTTGGAGCTACTAAATATATCCTTGGGATGGAGATTAGTAGAGATTGGGATCACATAAATATTTGACTAAGTCAGAGTAAATATGTTGATACCATTTTGCATAGGTTTAGTATGCATGACTATAAACCAATAAATACTCCATTTTCTATTGGTACTAGGTTGAGTTTAGACATGTGTCCTAATTGTGATGATGATTTTGAAGATATGTCTAAAGTTCCTTATGCTAGTATCGTTGGTAGTTTGATATATGCAATAGTTTGCACTAGACCAGATATAGCCCAAGCAGTGGGAGTTTTGAGTAGGTTTATGCCTAACCCTAGTCTAGAGAAAATTGGACCTTTGTTAGAAGGGTGTTTAGATATTTGTGTGGTCCACATCTAATTATTGTTTGGTTTATTATGGCACTAATTATGTGGTTAATTCATTGGATAGATAGGTTTTTGTTGATGAAGATTGAGCAGGTGACTTGGACAGTCGAAGGTCCACTAGTGGCTATGTTTTTCTTTGTTTGGAGGTGCAATGAGTTGGATGAGTAAAAGACAGCCCACTATTGCATTTTCCACCATTGAAGTAGAGTATATGGCTACTACACATGCCTCTAAGGAGGTAGTATGGTTACAGAGACTTGGTAAAGGTATTGGTTTTGATTGCAGGACAATGAGGATCGGATGTGATAGTTAGAGTGTTATTTGTTTGACTAGAAATCTTGTGTATCATGCCTATACTAAGCATGTTGGTGTTCAATATCACTTTGTGTGAGAGATGGTTGAGAATGGTAAGGTATTGATTGAAAAGGTTGACACTTTGGATAATATTGCAAATTCCCTCATGAAGCCAGTGACCACAGATAAGCTATCTTGGTGTAGGAAGGCCATGGGCCTTGATCACTGTACACTTGATTATAATTTTAATGTATCTCATGGATGTAATTGCAATGTATAATGTCAAGTGGGAGAATGTTAGGATACATGACATTATAATTGCTATCCTAAGTTGATTTTATGTGTCTCCACATTCTTTGGAAAGTGTCCTAGAGGACATGAGAGCCAAAATATCTATTATTTATTTCTTATGATAAATTGTAATTGCATTCATAGAGGTGGAACCACTACAACGAAAATTACAGAGCATCCCGAGAGAATATTCCATCTAGGTGTCCACTTTTTAGGTGGGGACCACCCATAAATTTATGTTCTTGCATGTTGACTTGCATGATTTGCATGTTATCCTGGGTTGGGCGCCCAAGTTTGCATTTTCTGGGTATGAGCTATCGAAGAGTGATGGAGCACTTGGATTTGACCAATTGTGATTGGATATGGGTTAGGCACCCATGTGAAGGCCATGTGATCATTTAATAATTTTCATTATGTTAATGGGTTGTCCACTAAGAGGGGCGTGGGTTTTTCTAGGTGGTTTTTTCTTGTTGTTTGGGGATACCACAATGGTATTCTTTCCCACAAATATTTATATATTGGAACCTTGAGATAGTGATTCATAAGTTCATTTGTAGGTTGTCATAGTAACAAAGTGTTACTGAAATTCAGAGAGAAGTGTTGTATTGATGTGTACTTCATTTGAAGATTAATACAAGCATTGCATCTCTTTGGGTATGGAGCTTGTGTCTCCATGTATATCTTATGTCACTTGTGTTTCTCACCTTGTGGTATTGTTTTTTTGCTTTCATTCTTGGATATGCTAATCACATAATTGGTAATCTTGAATACATAATTTTAGATTTACAATCACATTTTTAAGTTCATATTGTTGCAAGTTTCACCTTGATATCCAACAAATTTTGTGTGGTCCTATGGAAACACCTTATTTTAATAAGTCAAATTATTTTCTATTTTTATTGATAATTTCTCATGAAAAACCTAGGTATATCGATTGGCTACAAAATCATAAGTATTTAAAGAATTTATCAAATTTAAAAATTTGATTGGAAAATAGAATGGAAACTATATCAAAGAAATAAAGTTTAATAATGGGAGAAAGTACAAATTAATTATGTTTTAAGAGTGAGATGAAGAAAAATGGGTGTATGTAAGGGTTATCAAAATGGGATCAATGACCCACTTAGGGACATCATGAAAAAGAGAGGAAGGGGTTGCCCCCAAAATGAAATCCAAAACACATAAGGGATCCACGAATTTGGGGTCAGTATTTCTTTGCTACAATGTGATTATAGAGATAGAAAACGTCATCATTCCCCAAATACTCGCAGAACGGGAAGAATGACACATAGAGAATGAAAACAAAGAAAAATCTTTTGGGTCAACATGGAAGAGACCTAAATTTCTCGACGCCTTACATCATCCCCAAAAGGAAACCACAAGACAAAATAAAATATAAATTTTTATGACATATAGAAGAATGTAGATACAAATAGAGGAATGCACATGAAGAGGTACATCAAACAGAACAATACAGGGGATCACATTACACACATGCAATCACACAAAGAACATAAAATAAAGAAAATAAAGACAAGACTAGTAAGGCACATGTGATTCAACCTATAACATGTCTGCATCCCAATCTTGATCAATATATATGGAAGGCAAATAACTAGCCAAAGGGACAACATCAAGTGCCAAACTAGGACAAGCCTATCTAACCCCTTGCCCCCACTAAGTGTAGGACAAGGATGAGATAAGATAAGTGATGAGAATAAGATCCTTGCAAAGAAAATGATTTGCAATGAATGTTAAACATGCAATAGTGAGTATGCTATGATCCTACAACTATTACATGGCAAGGAACAAAGTGTATGCTTTAAGGGATTATCTCTATCATATCAAATTTCTCAAGGATCCTCCTTAAAGCATGAAACTCATCAGTATTATTCCCAAGACTATGATATTGACAATGAGACATGTTTGTGTTATTATGTTTTGGATTTGGATTTTCTCTTATGGGTGGTAATGTTAAGAATCCTTTATTAAGGAGTATGTGTAAGTTCCTTTCAGTGAGAGACATGGGACAAGGGAATTTTAGCTTCCTGAGTTTGTAAGGCCATTGTTGTGTGCTTGTTGAAGGAGGATGACCTAAGGTAATCCTATCATCCTTGTGAGATATCACTTCATTATTGTGAGGGAGGAAATTTGTATCCTTATAAGATGTAGAGGGATAAGGATTTTTATATCCTAGTCCTTTAGTATCTTCAATTGGGATTTTTTCTAAATTTTTGTGAATTTCATGCTCATTAGTTATGTTGCATCCTTGTTTAGTTAATATCTTAAAGCCTTGGCCATAAGTCTCTTCTAGGTTGATGGGTGTGTTGGCACTTTGTTAACATAAGATGGATAGGTATGCACTTGATTAGAGGAGATAGGCTAACTAGTTGTTGGAGGTTTTGGCTTGGTTTGTGACTCAATTCTAGGATGTAAAATACCAAACATCTCAAGTGGTGGGATGTTAGGGGGTCTTGTTGCATGGAAGGGTAAAAGGATGCATTGCTTTCAAGATTGTTAAGGCAATTGTTTATGAAATTGTTCATGTTGTCATCATCATCTCCAATGATGTCAACTTCACGAGGACATTCATTAGGAATGATTGAGCTTGATTAGATTCTATTGCATTAGGATCATTTCCAAAAACACAACTTGAAATACCAACTAAAGATGTTAAAGACCTTCATAGATTACCAATGCACATGTCCATTATGAATTGAAATACAAAGAGATTACAACTTTTTAGATCTTAAGAAAAATATTTTTTTGATTATCCTATGTAAAAACCTAAAAATGATTTCTTGTAAATGCAATTTTGAATTCACACAATGCACTGAATTTATCAAATGAAGCTTAATATGATCAATCCCACGTAACAAAAAATTTGCAAATTAAAATAGAAAACTGAAAACAACAAAACATAATACGTAAACAAAGGTTTTAATGCTAATAAATTCAAGAAACATCCCTGATCAAGGAGTCATTCGCCCTTGGTTGAATGGGTCCTAGATTAGGGTTTTGCAAAAAAAAATTACAGATTTATGAGTTGATTCTTGTGGTTTCCAGATTCTGGTTTTAGATAGTGAGGTACAATTTCAATTTTTTGTGAAATTAAGCTTGAATACAAATGCAAAATATGACTAAATGACAACTTAGGAGAGCTAATTTGAAATGCAATTTTGATTCAATTTTCAAATTTAAATGAATGATGATGCAATGTTATGTAAATGCTTTGCAAAATGGCCGATTTTTTGTATTTTTCAGAATTTAAAAGATGCAAAAATGTAATCTTAAAACCCTAAATGAGATGAAAAGTTAATGAAATTTAAACAACCCTAAATGAGATTAAATTCAATGCAATGCAATGCAAATGAATGTGAGATCTATATCTAGGGCGGAAATAGACTCCAAATCAGAAAAAATGCAATGATCAAAAGATCGGGTTCACCAAAATGAACGAACAAAAATGGAGTGTATGTAAGGGTTATCAAAATGGGATTGATGAACCACTTAGGGACCCATATTCCTCAATTTCATTTAGGAAATGAGATCCACACAAAGAATTGTCTAACAACCCTTAGGTGAGTCAACTCAAGGTGTGAATCTGTAGATTTCCTTTTTGTGTCAAGATGGGGGTCTTGGTCAAACAACATTTTGGGGAGAAAAACTAAAAATAGTAAATCAACACCAAATCACAATCTAACACTTGGAACAAAAAGATTAAGCTCAATACTGACATAATCAAAAAATAGAATGCAGGTCAAAGAAGTGCAAAAGCATGTGTACCAGTCACCAAAAGTCAGTTTATGAAGCTGATATGGAACTCATTCGCCTAGGGGTGAATGGGTCCTAAGTTAGGGTTGGTTTGCAACTTTTGGGAGCATCTACTATATTATAGTTGAATCTTCCAATTTGCACAAGTTTCAAGTTTAGAAAGTTGAAAATAAATTTTGTAGATGAGTTTCCATGAGATGACAACTTTTTACAACTTTGACAACTTCAATTTTTCTCTTCAAAGGGGTCTTCAATATTTCTTCCACCGAAATCTACAAACACAAATCAAGAGAGAAAAATGTTTTATTTTTTATGAATGGGGGTTTTCCTTGGTCAAACCCCTTTTTGGTAATCAAACCTTGAAATGAAATGAAACATGAAAGGGGGAATGAAGAATTAACAAATCTATGTTACCACTCAACAAACCCTTGAATAAACATTGGAATGTAGATCTGTAGCTTCCATGAAATGGCTTCAGTTTCTTTCTTGAAATAGTACTTTGAATGCTTGAATGGATCATGAAACCTACATCATCATATTAGCTCCAAAAATATGCATGATGCAAGAATATTTTGGTATGACAATTGGATATTGATTGCTGCAATAAATCTTCAATGAATCTACTCTTGAATTCCTTGAAGTGATCTTGAAATGCCCCTGAAAACTCTAGAATTCTTAGATAAAAAATGCTAGCTGAAACATAGTGAAATGACCTTATATTTATAGATATGCATCTCAATTTCCCAAAATTCAAATATCACAAGTCGACATTGAAATATAGATTTGAATATGTTAAAATATCACCAAAAACATAATTTGAATTTAGGTCCTAGGTCTAAGGGAGGACCCATTTTCCCATGGGTGAATGGGTCTTAGGTCCCTAACCTAGGACACACATTTCTCAATGAGAAGTGTTATGTTAAGGCATTAATGAATGTCGGGTTTCCTCTTCAGAAAATTTAATAAATAGGCTTGGTAAATGAATTAAAGGGGATAATTAAGGCAAATTAAGATTAATTAATTAAGGAAGCCCTAAATAAGTGTAAAGGGATACACTTTACAACACTAAAATAAGGCATAATTAAGTCCAAATTAACTAGGAGGGCCCAAAAAAGTGTGAAAATATAAAAGGGATACATTTTTCTACACTCCAAAGAGTTTTGTAGAAAACATGGAACCAAGAGAGAGTTAACTACATCCTTCACAAAAAAATAGAGTTATTGAAAGGAAGAATATGACCATTATTGAGATGGCAAAGAGCATGCTAAAAAAAAGAATTTGGATAAGAGCATATTGTAGAAGTAGTGACTACAACAATCTATCTATTAAATAGGAGTCCTACAAATGCAATTCAATGTATGACTCCTAAATAGGGTTAGGCTAGAATTAAGTCATCATTAACTCATTTGAGCATGTTTGGATGTTGTAGTGTCAAAAAATGTCACCACATTCACATTTTCACACTTAATTTTGGGATGATTAATGTTAAAAATGAACTTAATTTTGCCTTGATCTAGTGAACTACAATGTGTTTAACACATTCACATTAGATCTTGGGCCCTTTTTAAGCTAAATAAACCTAACTTTTCCTTAATTTAGTTTTGTAAAGTGTATTCATTTACACCTTCACATTAAATTTAGGGCCCTTGGACCTAATGTTGCTTTAATCTAGTGTTATAATGTGTTGTACACATTCACATTGGATTTAGGGTCCTTTTAAGCTAAATTGACCTAACCTTGCCCTAATTTGATGTTGTAAAATGTATGTATTTACACTTTCACATTGAATTTTGGGCCCCCTTGCATTTATGACCTTTATATCATCATTAATAGGCCCCTAAGACCTTATATTATACATCTTGAGGCTTATTTCAACCGAAATCTTGACAAGGTCAACAAATATACTTAATTTCTCAACTCCCTGACACTTTATCTCTCTAAAAAGGCCCTGTGGGACCCATACACCACCTTGGGAATATGGGTGGGACCCATATGCCATAGATGGCGTATGAGTCCCATTTGGTCCCTTTTTAGGGTTTTGAGCAGGAAATCAAGGTTTTAAATTCAAATTTTATGAATGTCAACCTCTGGGATCTAATAAACGATGACTTTGATGGATTGCATATATAAAAAAGGTCTCAAATTATTATTTAAAAAAATCCTTCATGATATCAAGTCAAGCACTCATGAGTTAAGCATTCCAAGACTTCACAAGAGCATCAAGAGAGCATTCAAGAGCATTTCTAAGGCATTCAAGGGTAGATTTCTTCATCAATTGTTACAGCAATTCAAGATCCATCATCATGTCAAGATTATCAAGCATCAAGCATGTTGTTGAGCTAGTGTTGTGATGTAGCATTGAAGATCCAAGATTAAGCATTGTTCTACACTTATTTCAAGATCTAGATCTACATCCTTCATGGCCACTTCATGTTAAATTACAAATTTACAAGACATCATTCAAGGTATCATTATCCATGTTTCATGTTCCTTGTTTCATGTTTCATGTCCTTATTTCATTATCTCATCATTTGGTTTAATTATCTAAAAGGAGTTTGACCAAGGAAAACCCCTATTCACTAACAATCAACAAGTTTTTCTCCTCTTTACATGTGTGATTGCAGATAAAGATGTCTTGGAGCTTGAAGGATCTTTGAAGATTAGGTTATAAACTTGAAGGAAGTTTTTGAGTTGTCTCCTCACTTGCGAGGTCATAGAAAGTCTTCTACAAGTTTGAAATCAAGGTTTCAATTTTGAAAACAAAGTGTTGTAGAAAGAGAAGAGATTGGAGAGTTGAATCAGATCTTAATTCTCTGAAAAAGCACACTAGGACTAATATTCCACCTTGGGCGTATGAGTCCCAGTGCAATCATTTTTTCAAGGTTTCAGGAGATTCAAATTAAGCACTATCAAATTCCAGTTTTGGCACAGAAAACCCAATCTAGGACTAAATTGCCCAGACTGGTGTATGAGTCCCATTCAACATCAAAATCAATTTTTTCATCATTTTAGGTCCTCATTCAAGCCTCTACAATTTTCTAGGTGCACACTTCTGATTTTGTAGCTTTCTATTCTAATTTACTTGCATTTCTAGGTCATTTAATTAAGTCTTGCATATCATTAAGTTTCATAATTAGGTCCAATATTTCATTATTCTTTCCAAGTAGTAGCTTGGTGTTGAACCCCTCTTTAACTCTTCATCATACCCTAGGACATCCCTATTGCAGATCTCTTTCCCCTTTACATCCTTGGATTGAGATCTTTAGGGCATCCTTAAATGATATTAAGGGAAAAGTGGTGTTTTATGTCCTAAACCATAGAATGACATTTTTCAACTAATCATTTTGGTGAACCTACATTTAGAACACTTCCTTTTTTTTATTTGGAGTGCATCATCATCCTAGATCTAGCTTGCATTAAATTTGCATTAGGGTTTGCACTAGTTAATTAGCATTCCAGGGTTTCTAACTTTTGCATTAGTGAAAGTGCATATAGATTGCATTTTTTGCATCTTACATCATTGAAAATCATCTAAAATCTGCATTTACATTTAGTCTACAGATCATCCAAACCAAAAAGCATAAAAAACACTTAAAATTTTCTAAGAATTATGCAAAAAACCCTCACTGGGACTCATACACCCCTTTGGGTGATTTAGTCCCAGTGCAAATCTGAAACTGCATTTTACAGCATTTAAAACCTTGTTTCTACACTTTTGTTTGTTATCATTAGTTATCTATTTTAGTTGGTTGAGTTTTTGTTACATGCATTTCACTAATTCTAGCCTAAATTGGTTCATTTCATGCATTGCCTAATTCCAAATTTGCATTTACAATATTTCACTTTCAAATTGTTGCATAGTGTAATCAGTAAATTACCTTGTTTAAAATCTGAAAAATTGCATATACACATTTCATTCTAGGTCTTTACATTGCATTTTAAGTCTCTTTCCATTTTAAGTTTGCATAGATTACTTTTCACAAATGTTAGTATCTTTTTTTTCCAAGTTTGCAAAGAAAAAGTTAGTCAATAAGCATGTTAGTCATTCTTTCAATACAATTCCTAGTTATGAGAGTCTCTTAGTGCAAGATAGTGAAAATGTTGATGCTTACCTTAAATCTACACCCCATCCTATCTCTCCTATTTGTGGGAATTATGTGATAGAAGAAGATACAATAATGCACATTCATGACGATCATAGTTGTCCTTCTTCCGATACCTCTCCTTTTAGTGACAAAGGTACCTTGGTGAAAGAAGATGTAATCATTTAGAATCATGAAGGTCTTTTTTTCCCTTCTCCTCCTTCCCCTTGGGAATATATTATAACAACAGAAGATGAAATCATTGCCACCACTTTACTTAGTTTACATTCCTCTCCCAACACTTCCCCTACTTGTGAGAATGCTACAATCGTGAACGACCATGAAAATTACATTTGTGAGGAGGACATGTTGGTGTTAAGAGATCTAATGATTGAGAGATTTGACAATCCTACCTCTCCCACTTGGGAAGACATTATAGAACATAGGGCTGTAATTATAGATAACCATGATAATCACATTATCTCTTCTCCTAATATCCTTCATAGTAATGAAGACGATAGTTTTGTGTTAGAAGACACACTTCAAAGACATGAAAATCTTGTTTCTCCCTTTCCTAATGCTCCTACCATTTGGAGAAATCTATTTGAATGAAAAGATCCAATCATTTTCAAGCATGATTCTCCTTCTCTCGATGCCTCCCCTATTTGTGATGAAGCTACTTTACAAAATCTAACCATGGAATGTGATGACCATCTTGTTTTTTTTTCCCCTAAAAGCTCTCCTCTCTAGGGTAGATATTATGGCACAAGAGAATGAGACCTTAGAAAACAAGAATGAAATCATGGAAAATCATGAAAATCATATTTATCCTTCTCCTAATATCTCTCCTAGCTATGAAGAAGATATTTTAGTGTTAGAAGATCAAAGCAATGAGATTCACCAGAATCCTATTTGCCTCTCTCACCCTAGGGGAGACATTATTGAACAAGAGAATGCCATCATTGATAAACAAGACAATACAACCATTGATTATAACTCCCTTACTTGTGATGAAGTCATTTTAGAAGAACCAACCTTGAATTTCATGAACATATAGCTTGTAGTTCTCCTAAAAACTCTCCTCCTAGGGAGGATATCATGGTGCAAGAAAATGATAACATTGATAATAGCAATAAAGTTTCCTTAGATGAAGATGATGAAGTAACATTAGACTCTCCTTCACTAAGGGATGTTAATATTATTCAACCTCAACTCATCCTTTACCCACCTTCACACAAACCTCCAACTCAAAATAAACCCGAACTTGTCCTTTACCCACCTAAGAATGGTGTGTCACAGCAGTTGATTCATAATACCGTTGCTCATACATATAATACACTAGAAACAATCTACAACCAAGAAAAACAACTTCAACATCCCTCCCATTTCCTATTCCTATCTCACCTGGTCCTCCTTGTTTTCCTCCACAAAGTGGAAAGGAGTATGATCTTGTTGAACAACTAAAGAATACCCCTACTAAGATATCCTTATGGGACCTTATTCAAGCCTCCCCTCATTATCACAACATGATTCAAAGTGATTTATAATAAGTTTCTATTCATTCTAATGCGCAACCAAATGACATAGCAGCCATGATTCAAGAAATAGATGCTAACATTATTTTCCACCAAAGTGAGCTCCTTCCTTTGGAAGTGCAAAAAAAAGGTGATGCTTTAAAGATAATAACTATACATAATTGGTTAGGGATAAAAAAGAACCCTCATTGAAAATGTCTCTACCCTTAATGTGTGAGTGTATCCCTTTTGGATAAGTTTGGTGTGGATAAATCAAAAATCAACTTGACTCTTTATCTATTAAGCAATTTGACAATGTAGGAAAACAACCGCTTGGTGTGATCACTTTGCCTATTACAGCTAGAAAGGCCACATTAGAAACACTGATCCATGTTATACCTCATGATATTTCATATAACCTCCTTTTAGGCAGACCATGGATTCGTGCAATGAATGGGGTGCCTTCTACTCTTCATCATAAAATGAAGTATATTTACAACAACAAAGTGTACACACTTGAAGCTGACCCTGACCCAAACAGTTGTTTGAGCATTGAGAAAGGCAAGGAAAATCCTTTGAAAACATTAACACCAACTACAAAAGTAGAACCCATGCAACAAAAAGGAAAATGAAACATATTGAAGAAATCATGAAGCTATTGGAAGATGATTGGGGTTCCTTAGACTTTGAACCAACATTCATGGGCGAATACAAGATCATAAATAAAGACTCTGAAAAGGGAAAATAAAAAGTGGTAATTTCAACACAAAATTCAGAAGACCCTTCGAAAGCATCCACTTCAACCACTTTAGAACAAAAGACAACAAATTACACAACAATCTTTGACGACACTAATTATAAGCAACCACCAAATCCTAAAGAAATAAAAAAGATTTATGGAAAAGGTTATGAACTTATGAAGCAACTTGGTTATAGTGGAAAAGGATGTGGTGCTAGAGAACAAGGTATTTGTGTCCCTATAGAGCCTCACACGCAAGAAAAGACTAGTGGTCTTGGTTATTGTCCCTCGAAAGAAACAAACAAGCCTCCACTTAATATCAACACTATTACAAAACATCCTTCTAAGCCAACTTTAACATTAGTGCATCTTGAGTTGATAGACACTAGTGGTATTGATTATTATCCTTTGAAAGAAACAAAAGAAACAAAGAAATATTCACATAATATCAATGTCATCATACAAAACACTAATGATTTGAGTTCGTTAGATTTTACACCTTCCTTTAAAGGAAAGTACAAAATCTTGCAATCTAAAGAGTCTTGCATAGGTATGACATCTTGTAATAAGCAAGAGATATCTTTGTCACAAAATAAAGCAACATCTTCTACTTGGGATCAAGAGGGTATCTTGTCGAGACTCCTCCAAGATTGTTTTATAACTCTCCCTCCAAGAACACGAATGAAATTATACTACAAGAGTTCAATTTGTGCATATCATAGAGTTCATGGTCATTCTACTAATAAATGTAAGGCTTTAAGTGATAGAATTCAACATCTTAAGGAATGTAGTGCTCTTCCTTGTATTGAAGCACCTTGTTCCTCTAATTGATACTGATTTTCACTCTAACATGTTTCCCATCAATCATTTCGGCTCATCCTTGCCCTACACTAAGTGGGGGCAAGGGGTTAGGTAGCCTTGTCCTCGTATGTTACTTGTCGTTGTATCTTTTAGCTAAGTTGACCACCTTTCATGTACATATAAGAGAAAGCTTGGGATGTGAATGACATGGCTTAAGTTGGCTCACATGTGATGTACTAAGTTATACATTTTGGGGGCAACCCCTTCCCTTTTTATGATATAGCTTATTTGAAAGATATGACTTGGCATAGGGCTTTCCAAATAAGCTCTCATGTCCTCTTCTACTTTAAAGAAATTTCTCACAGTAATGGTGTTAGCAACTGCTTTAAAGTGGGGGCATACATCGACACTCATGTTTCATTGTGTGATTTTCTTTCTTCTTACAAATGCGTCCTTTTCTTGGTGGTGTCATTGGGCTTGATTTCCTTCGAGAGCATGATATTTCTTTGACTTGTCCTCTCTTGGAGACATTAGGCATAATGTTTCCTAAGAAGAGACCTTGCATGAATTAAGCAAAATCTCTTTGAACACACCTTACATTATTTGTTATATGGCCACCTTGCATAATACGCTTTGGTTTCTTGTGGAGCCATCTTGTTTGTTCATGAGTTCCAAGAATACAAAGCTTTGCTTGCCTCATGAAGCTCGAAATTCATTGTTGTGTGGTACCTTATCAAATTTATCAAGAGGTATAACTTTGGTATGGTTGGATGGGAAGCCAATCCGACGTATGAATTTATCTTAGCCACTCGTGTGTGTGTGTGAGCGTATATTGGTCATGTGTGTATGTATCTCACCTTCTTGGATTACTCACCCAGCGGACAACCCAAAGTTATGTTTCCTTAGAGTGACCGTGCATTTTTGGGCAAACAACTTAGATCTTATTCAGATCGTATTGGACAAATGGTCGAGGCTTGATCCACCTCTTTTTATTTTTTCTTGTTTTTGTTTTTCTTTCTTTTAGTTATTGACATTTCATGTTGGTGTATCTTGATGTGTATCATACACCTTGTGTGTGTCCCTTTGTGCTCATGATGGTTTGACGTAGGATTTTGTATCCTGGGGGCTTGACCACCTCCTTCATCTTTGTTATCCTAGATCATCTGCATTGGTACAATTGGACCCCTCTTGAATGTCTACTTTAGTGTGAGTTTGAAGCAATTTCAGCCTCTCACTAAAGTGGGGGCTAAATGTAGTGTCAAAAAATTCCATTGTTCACATTTTTACACTTAATTTGGGGATGATTAATGTTAAAAATGAACTTAATGTCGCCTTGATCTAGTGTTGTAATGTGTTTAACACATTCACATTAGATCTTGGGCCATTTTTAAGCTAAATAAACCTAACTTTTCCTTAATTTAGTGTTGTAAAGTGTATTCATTTACACCTTCACATTAAATTTAGGGCCCTTGGACCTAATCTTGCTTTAATCTAGTGTTGTAATGTGTTGTACACATTCACATTGGATTTAGGGCCCTTTTATGTTGAATTGACCTAACCTTGCCCTAATTTTATGTTGTAAATGTATTTATTTACACTTTCACATTGAATTTTGGGCCCCCTTGCATTTATGACCTTTATATCATCATTAACAGGCCCCTCAGACCCTATATTATGCATCCTGGGGCTTATTTCAACTGAAATCCTGACAAGATCAACAAATATACTTAATTTCTCAACTCCTCGACACTTTCTCTCTCTAAAAAGGCCCTGTGGAACCCATACACCATAGATGGCGTATGAGTCCCATTTGGCCCCTTTTTAGGGTTTTAAGTAGGAAATCAGGGTTTTAAATTCAAATTTTATGAATGTTGTCCTCTGGGATCTAATAAATGGTAACTTGGATGGATTTCATATATAAACAAGGTCTCAAATCATTATTTAAAAATCCTTCATGATATCAATTCAAGCACTCAAGAGTTAAGCATTCCAAGACTTCACAAGAGCATCAAGAGAGCATTCAAGAGCATTTCTAAGGAATTCAAGGAAAATTTCTTCATCAATTGTTGCAACAATTCAAGATCCATCATCATGACAAGATTATCAAGCATCAAGCATGTTGTTGAGCTAGTGTTGGGATGTAGCATTGAAGATCCAAGATTAAGCATTGTTCTAAACTTATTTCAAGGTCTTGATCTACATCCTTCATGGCCATTTCATGTTAAATTACAGATTTACAAGACATCATTCAAAGTATCATTATCCATGTTTCATGTTCCTTATTTCATGTTTCATGTCCTTATTTCATTATCCCATCATTTGGTTTAATTACCTAAAAGGGGTTTGACCAAGGCAAACCCCTATTCACTAACAATCAACAAGTTTTTCTCCTCTTTACATGTGTGATTGCAGATCTAGGTGTCTTGGATAATGAAGGATATTTGAAGATTAGGTTATAAACTTGAAGGAAGTTGTTGGAGTTGTCTCCTCACTTGCAAGGTCATGGAAAGTCTTCTACAGGTCCAAAATCAAGGTTTTAGATTTGGAAGCAAAGTGTGGCAGAAAGAGAAGAGATTGAAGAGTTTAATCAAATCTTAATTCTCTAAAAATGCACACTGGGACTGATACACCACCTTGGGTGTACGAGTCCCAGTACAGTCAATTTTTTAGGGTTTCAGGAGATTTAGATTAAGCACTGTTAGGTTCTAGTTTTGGCATAGAAAACCCAATCTGGGACTAAATCGCCCAGACTAGCATATGAGTCCTAGTCAACATCAGAATTAGTGTTTTCAGCATTTCAGGTCCTCATTCAAGCCTCTACAAGTTTCCAGGTGCACACTTCTGATTTTGTAGCTTTCTATTCTGATTTACTTGCATTTCTATGTCATTTAATTAGGTCTTGCATATCATTAAGTTTCATAATTAGGTATTGTATTTCATTAGTATTTCCAAGCCCTAGTTTGTTGATGAGCCCCTCTTTAACTCTTCATCATACCCTAGGACATCCCTATTGCAGATCTCCTTCCCCTTTACATCCTTGGATTGAGATCTCTAGGGCATCCTTGAATGATATTAGGGGAAAAGTGGTGTTATATGTCCTAAACCATAGAATGGCATTTTTCAACTAATTAGATTTGTTTCCTATGCACATATTCCACAAAAAGTAATCTAAATTGGATGATAAATCCTAAAATATATTTTCATTAGGTATTGATAAGAAAATAAAACATACAAATTGTATGATCTAGAAAACCAAAAATCGGTAAAAATAGATATGTGATATTTCATGAAGAAGTGGAATACACCAAAAACAATGAAATACAAGAAAATCATACTATGGTTGAGGTACTTGACAAGGACGAAGAGTCTCCTTCAATTGTATTTAACAATGCAAAACCCAAATCCTCAAGTGTGGGAGCAAGAAGTTATCAAAAATACCAATAAATAAACCAAATAAAAATTATTCACCAACTCTTATGTTGGACACAAATTTTTAAAAAGTGGCAAGCAATTCCCATGCAACAATGAACTATGCCCTGATGACTTAAATAATGCACACCAAAGAGCCACAATTTTTTGAGGAAGCTTAGGAAAAATAAGAATGGTTGAAATGATGAATAGTGAGATAGTAGTTATTGAAAGGACCGATACATAGGATACCTCTTGGTAAGGAAGTTATTGGTACAAAGTAGGTGTACAAAACTGAGTACAAATATGATGATAGAATTGACAAGCATAAGATGAGTACACTCAACAAGAAAGTATTGATTACACTTAAATGTTTTCCCTTGACGCATTGATGAATATAATAAACTAGTATTGTATTTGGTTGCTCAACATTGTTGGATTTCTTATCACATAAATGTTTAAAATGATTTCTTGAATGGTTAAATTGATGAAGAGGTTTTTGTGACACAACTTCAAGGCTTTGAAATATTTCCCACACTATGTTTATAGATTGAAGGTAATCTTGTATGATATTAAGTAGTCACTCAGAGCATGATATTCTAAAATTGACTCATACCTATAATAGAAAGCTTTCGTAAAGAGTCATTTAAATCCCAATATTTATATCAAGAACTCAAATAGAGATATTTTATTGTAATTCTCAATGTAAATGATCTTTATCTGTATTCAAGTAATTTGGCTTTATTTATAGAATTTAGAGTAGTTATGATTTTAAATTTTGAGATGATAGATTTAGGATAGATGCATTATGTTCTTGGGTTAGAAATTTGGCAAAATGAAAATAGAATTCATGTCTCATCAAAAGTACACTCAAATATTCTCTAGAGATTTCATATGAAGGATTGCAAACCTATTGCCTTACCTATTAAAGTTGGACTTAAATTGGAGATATTTTTATCCTAATTCTCAATGTAAATGATTTTTATCTATATTCAAGTAATTTGGCTTTATTTATAGAATTTAGAGTAGTTATGATTTCAAAATTTGAGATGACAGATTTGGGATAGATGCATTATTTTCTTGGGTTAGAAATTTGGAAAAATGAAAATAGAATAGTCATGTCTTAGCAAAAGTATGCTCAAATATTCTCTAGAGATTTCTTATGAAGGATTGCAAACCTATTGCATCACCTATAAAATTTGGACTTGAATTGTTAACATTTGATGTATTTGATCCAACAAGTCCCACTTTCTATAGTGATTGATAACTTGATCTATTTGACTACTACCAAATTAGATATCACATATGCAATGAGCTTCGTATCTAGATTCATGTCAAAACCTAAAGAGACATATTAGAGTGTTGTTAGGAGGGTTCTTAAGTATCTCCAAGTGACATCAATTATAATCTTTATTTTCAACATTAGAAGGACAGTATATTAGTTGGATATGTAGATTTATATCAGGAAAGTTCTAAAGATGATTGGAGTATTCTTCTAATTATACCTTCAATTTTGGTTTTACAATATTTTCTTGAAATTCCAAGAAAGAACTCACTATATCACATTTTACAATAGAAGTTGAATACAAATTTGTAACCTCCATAGCTTGCTTGACAATTTGGTTGAAAAGATTGTTAAAAAATATAGAACAAATATAGAATGGTCCCACAATAATGCATTGGGATAATCAAAATAATATACATATGAGTAAAATCTAGTGTTTCACAATAGGACTAAGCATATTGAAATTCAACATCACTATATCAAAGAGTTGGTTCAATAAGGATCTGTTGAGCATGTCTTCTAAACTATAAAGGAACAAATCACTAATGTATTCATGAAGCCCCTTTCCTTGTGACTAGTTTCCACAACTTCAAGATTTGCTCCAAGTTCTTTCTAATGTTTCATTATGAAAGAGAATAAAAAATAATGAATAATTTTTTTTGGAATTTCCCAACGTTCATTAGGTAGTATAAAGAATAATGAGAATTTATTTTAGTTGGTTTCTTGTTTCTCAATCAATTTACATTTTCTATTTTATAAATGTAGACCTCCTCTTAAATAATAACACATGGAGAAGCTAAAGGGCACCCAAGTGAATTGCAAAGAAAAATCATAAGTGGAGATATTCGATAGGGTTGCAACAAATTAAAAAATATTTATATCCCTCCATACCACTTTAAATCACAATACCATGAGTTTTACTAATTTTTATTTAAACTTAGGACAATTGTGTCTCCAAATTCAAAGAACTAGTATTATGTCATTTAAAATAGTGCATAATCCATCCTTTTAAATATAATCAATCCCAAGACCTATTTTCTAGGTTCATTCTGAAAACATAGATAGATCAAAGAAAATCTTTTATCATAGTCTTTTTGTCCTATAAAACATGCTTCTTCAGATGGATATTACATTAAATGTCTACTCCAAGTATACATTTGTTAGCAAAAGTTTGATTTAGTTCTCTAAGTTTGAGCATTTGATCACAATCCAAAACTTACAAATTTTGAACTATAATTAGTAAATAGACCTAAAAAACCCTTGTGGGCTTCCAAAACATCGAATTGGCCAATACCTAAAAATGAGATCTACCCTTAAAATAAATTTCAAAATTATCCTCTCTAATCTTCGCATGTTCATGTTCTTCTAGCATATAGGTTTACATTTTTGTCTTGATTAAAACAATGACTACCTAGGGGGTCTAAAATCTCCTCAAAATTGTAGGATATTAACATTACACCAACCTAATAGCCCACACACACAAGCAGCAGCAACTAGCCCTTAAAATAGCCCTTTTCTCTGACATGTGCATTCCCACCCTGTTTGTGCACATGACTACTTATTCACAAATTCAAATAAATACAACATTCTATTGGAGATTGTACAAAATTCAATTGCAAAGGGCTATGGGTTGTATTAAAGGACACAATGATGATAGCATGAAAATACACACCATGAAAGCAATCTAAGAAATGTGTGTTTGAATCGATATAGTAGAAAGGATATGTCTCTTCGATTAGTTATTACTTGCATCAATTTATAGTTTATAGTTGGAAAACTCAAACTAGGCAAAAACTCGGTCGACCCAAAATTTGGACTTAGCAAAAACTCGACAACTTAAAAAATTGCTTAAATGTCTTTAAAAACACATTTGGTTAATTATTACTTGCATCAATTTATAGTTCATAGTTGGAAAAATTGGACTCGTCAAAAACTTGGCCGATCCAAAATTTGCAACTCTACAAAAACTCGATGAAAAATTCAACAACTTAAAAAATTGCTTAAATGTCTTTAAAAACATTTTTTTGCAAAATTTAATGGAAAAATATATCTAATGATTCCATAAATGAGTACAAAAGTGTTTTCTATTAAATTTGATTCATTTGAATACAAATTGAGTACAAAATTGCATCATCATGTAGAATCCTAACACAATAGTTAGCTGACAACTATTACGAATTTATGATGACTGCCTTTGAAAATCATCATCATAATTCATAAATTACATATTACAAATTTTACATCTTTCTCTTCCCTATATTAGTGAAAACTTGGGGGAGGTTTTAATCCTTGCACTTCGTTGCAGCTCCTCACTCAACATTTAAGGTTGTGGTTGAGGCTCTAACTCGACCAAATCAATGACCTCTTATTTGTTGTCTACCTTTCTTGTGCAAAGCTGAAGGTTGTGTTGTATTTTATAATAATAATGTCGTTTGAATCTTTGATATTGATAGTATGATACTTCATCATTGATCAATGATATTATGATAGCGATAAAGATAAAATTGTCTAAGTTGTTGATTCTAGTCTCCACTCCCAAATCCCATTATTGTAATCAAATTTCTTATATGAAAAGAGATCATAATAACTAATGGGGATTTAGGAGTGGAGACCTCAATGGGGTTGAAGGGCAACGTCCCTCATGGGGGTCTAGGGGCAACACCCCCAGCAAGGTCGAGGGTCAGCCCAAATTAAGGCCTTTGAAATCACACAAAACTTCATGTCACACACCATTTTCACAATTTATCACTTAAGGGAGAAACTAGGTATTTGGCACATTTTTGTGAAAAAATATTTGCTCTCCAAGTGCTATGTGAGGAAGTGTGAGGGGTGTTCATGCATTTATAGGGAAAAATCGTGACCCTTTTTACTAGTTTTTTGACTTTTTCTTTGTTTTTTTTTCATGTTTTGCATTTTTAATGAGTCAGATGAGTTTTTTTTGTCAAACACGTCTGGTTTTTTATGAGTAAATGGCACTAAAACTCGACCTTTGTTTGGCTAAGCGAGTATGCCATTCTATACACACAAGCTTTGTTGACATTCATCTAAATTTTATTTGGAGAAACAAGAACTCCCAACTTCACAAAAACATTGCTGAATTATCTAAAGGATATTTCTTTTCCTTTGTGAGCATCCATAGTCTCTTATGCTAACTACTAATTCATGTCTCAAGTGATTATGTAAGGATGTTAACAATTTGGGTCAATTCACTTGTAAAAGTCAATCTTTGCACCAAAAATAAAATTAGGATCTTCCTTTAAGGCTCATAAATGAAATGATTTTACTTGTGTTTACAGACTACCATGGTATTCATTTGAGGCACTTACATATGGAGGGTCAATTCACTTGTAAAAAACATTTGAATTAGTTATTATTTGCATCAATTTATAGTCCATACTTGGAAAACTTGGACTTGGCAAAAACTCGACCAACCCAAAATTTGCAACTCGGCAAAAAAATCGACAACTTAAAAATTGCTTAAATGTCTTTAAAAACATATTTTTTGCGAATTTTAATCACATATATCCAATGAGTTTATAAATAAGTACAAAAGTGTTTTCTATTAAATTTGATTCATTTGAATACAAATTGAGTACAAAATTGCATCCTCATGCAGAATCCTAACACAATAGTTAGCTAACAACTATTACTAATTTATGATGATTGCCTTTGAAAATCATCATCATAATTCATAAATTGCATATTACAAATTTTACATCTTTCTCTTCCCTAGTCTAATAAAAACTTGGGGAGATTTTAATCCTTGCACTCTATTGCAACTCCTCGCTCAACATTGAAGGTTGTCGTTGAGGCTTTAACTCACCCAAATCAATGACCTCTTATTTGTTGTCTACCTTTTTTGTGCAAAGTTGAAGGTTATGTTGTATTTTATAATAATAATGGCATTTGAATCTTTGATATTGATAGTATGATACTTCATCATTGATCAATGATATTATGATAGCAATAAAGATAAAATTGTCTAAGTTGTCGATTCTAGTCTCCACTCCCAAATCCCATCATTGTAATCAAATTTCTTATATGAAAAGAGATAATATTAACTAGTGGGGATCTAGAAGTGGAGACACCAATGGGGTTGAAGTGCAGCATCCCTCATGGGGGTCTAGGGGCAGCGCCCCCAATAGGGTCGAGGGGCAGCCCAAATTAAAGCCTTTGAAATTACATAAAACTTTATGTCGCACACCATTTTTACATTTTTATCACTTAAGGGAGAAACTAGGTATTTGGCACATTTTTTGTGAAAAATATTTGCTCTCCAAATGCCATGTGAGGAAGTGTGAGGGCGGTGTTCATGCATTTATAAGGCAAAATCGTGACCTTTTTGCCTATTTATTCCCACTTTTTTCTTCTTTTTTTGGTGTTTTGCATTTTTAATGAGTCTGGATCCGGGATATATTGGACCACGGGTCTGTGATTACCCTCTTTCATATGATCCAAATAACTATATGATTGGCTCAGCGAGTATGCCATTTTATACACAAGCTTTGTTGACATTCAACTAAATTTTGTTTGGAGAAACAAGAACTCCCAACTTAAAAAAAACATCGCTGAAATATCTTAAGGACATTTCTTTTCCTTTGTGAGCATCCATAGTCTCTTATGCTAACCACTTATTCATGTCTCAAGTGATTATGTAAGGATGTTAACAACTTGGGACAATTCACTTGTTAAAGTCAATCTTTGCACCAAAAATAAAATTAGGATCTTCCTTTTAAGGCACATAAATGAAAAGATCTTACTTGTGTTTCCAGACTACCATGGTGTTCATTTGAGGCGCTTACATATGGAGGCTTAACTTGTATTGCTGTAGTGCCCCTCTAAAGTCATTAACACCAAAAGACTAAACAGGTTAATCATCTTTCTCAATGGTATTGTATGTTTTGCATAGTGGCATGATGAATCTATCAAATGAAAACAAAAAATGCTAGCCACGATTCCATTTTCCCTTTCTACAACATGGCACATAGAGATGTACAAAATCCAGCTCGCAATCCTTCCAAAAAAATCAACAGGCTACAAGATCTAAAATTTGTAGCATCAAATTTTATTTGTGATGCATGACAGTAAGATACAATCAACTAATCCAACTCCTAAAACCTTCAAATGTTTCAAATTTCATTTCTTTTTTCCTGAATTCCCTGAAAAGAATTGAAAATGGAGTTCCTAATAAGTGGTAAATGGACAGGTCTAGCTTTTCCAGGATAATTAGCACTAACAATTGAGATGGCACCAATAGTTGCCTAAGAAGGAGCTGATCTAGCAAACTTTGCACAAAACTTGTTCCTTGACTTCAACTGAAAGTGGCCTGTCCCAGCTCAAATCCTCTCCTTAACCACTGCTGTCACAAAATTGCCTTGTAGCATTCTCTCATGAGCTCTTAGAATCAAACTTGAGAGCTTTTAGTTTACGGTACCCTTTGTCAGTCCCAAATAACCTGCAAACTCACAGTTATCATAGAATTAGTATGCATTCAAATGGCAATCAAAATATGAGACACCAACCATTAAGAAATTGAATTAGCAGTATAGCTAGTCATTGATAGCAAAATCTGTTTTAAGACCCAAGGAAATATCAGTCAAAGGCACAATTGCAGATAGAATTGAAGTGCAACTAAGAGAAAGAAAGCTTTTATGTAATCCATGCTGAAAATATATCATCGTCCATTTGCAAACTCTGCAGACATGTGGAAAAAATTTCATTTGGCATTTTAACTAAGTGGATGAAATCTATAGAATGCATGCCTCTGAACTGAAATGGATCATTGAAGATGCCAACATTCTTAAAAAATTGTATTTTATTTAATAATAAAGAAACCAAGCAATGCCCTGTTTTGTACCAGCCATAATTGTCAAATATACAAAAGATGAAGACAATTACCAATCCATATAAGTGAAAGTTGATGAATAGTTCCCAGACTTAGTGTAGAGTAGTCGGTGATGATAATCATGGAAATCAGCTCTGTGGGCAACTCAAGAAAACCACATTCAAGGTTAAATATATAATCCTCAAGAAAATAAGCAGATGGAAGAATAGGTAACTGCCCATACTTACCCTCCATAAATTGGAAAAAACTTGGACAGGCTCCAAGGAAAATCATAGCCACAGTGTGCCTCTACAGTTTCCAACACTCTTAGACTCATCCATAACCATAAGGTTAATAAATGAGGGCCAGTGATGGCAGGACCGATGATGGTTGCAAAACCAAGGAACAAGATTTCAGCAGGATGGGCATATTCTGATGTCAATCCAAATGGGGTAGCATATCTGAACATAAATATCTAATCAATCTTAATTCCCAAAAGCCGTCAAGATAATACAAAATTCATTTATCTTACATCTGAAACTAGATGTTCCATTAGAAAAAGAGCTTACTCATGATGAACACTATGAACATGCTTGTACAACCATTTTGTATGCAAAATCCTGTGGCCCCAGTAGAAAACAAAATCCTCAAGAATAAAATAAAACACAATTTGGGATACAACTACTTTCCTGCACAAAAAAATTACCCACAATCAATATTTTAGAAATTGTGTTTAATTTCACACTTCCAATACAGCAATTGCAAACACTCGCCAACAAATTATGAAAATTGCAAAAATATTCAGCCATTAAGGTACTTGTAGCATCATGTATTTCATCTGTCACTAAGATATAACTTGAGAACATATGCAAGATAACTGTTAATCTCTGATTTCTGCATACGTACTCAATCAATTTACTTCTCTTAGAAACACCTAAAACTTACCAGGATGGAAGTGGTAACTCACTCGACATACCCATGCATCTGAATACAGGATATGAGACCATCATTACAGGAAGATTGACACAAAAATGATATAGCAGCAAACGAGTGACACATTTCTCCTGTGCAGCAGGGGTGTTCATCTTGCTCTGCAAACATGCAAATTTGGATTTGGATTAGCTCAGTTATTTGACACTGCACAAAGCTATCTATCATCTGCATTATAACCAGATTAAACCAGTACATGACCATCAATTATAGATGCATGAAAGCAGATGCAACAAAAACTCAGGTGGTCAACAGGAAATATCTAAACTGATTGATAAGAGTCAACAAATTGCTGCTAATCCTTGTACATTTAGTGAACTAAGTCAATTTTGATATGTAATACAAAATATTGGCAATGTCTAAGAACCATTTCCATTTTTGCAAATTTAATTCTAACAAAGGGTAAAAACAAGCCATGTCTTTATGAAATGGCATAGAGTTTTCCCTACAAGCTATATAATTGGATTTGGCACGTGTGTTTAAGTTGAACACATAGCAGTTGTCATTCAATGTAGCTTCCATATAAAAGCAATCTCAATGCAGGTAAGTCGTTGGGACAATGTAATAGACATAAAAATGGACTCATGACAAGACATGATTATTTCCCTAGCAGCTAGCTCTGGCTGCAAGTGGGACAAATATGTATTTTATTATTGCATAATTATCTGCATTAAGCCAACTTTACAGAATGGATCTTTAATATATGTGTGTGCATACGCATTTGCAAGGGATTGGTGGGATTAATTTACTCACTTCTCACTCTCCTTATCAATAGTATATTCACATTACATGGAACTCTCTCCCACAGCCTGTCAACTCCAAAATGGCTTTCTAGACTAAGAGTTTTCTACATCATGTTGATGGCACCATTCCTTGGCCCAACTATCTTCTGGTCAGCTAAATGTCTGCTCCCTCCTGACTAAATGTTGAGACAAATCATTACATTGCTCGTGGTGGTAGGGTCTATTGTCTTGGTTCTCTCAGGGCAGCAGAGGATGAACACTGAATAACGTTATGTTTTAAGATGCCTCAATTACTATGAGATCTTAGGAAGATGTGGCTGTTTATATAGAGACTCACAAATTTCTGCTAACTAGAATTGTCTGCCCCTTTTCATTTTAAGGATGTCACTTTAGATACAAGACAGATAAGGAACTCCACAGCTACCTGGCTGCTTGCCTCCATTTAGCCTTATCTCTGACCTAGTGTCCCTTTGATTCAGCTAGACACAAAAGATGACAGATCAATGAGAAAACCTCTGCCTCCGTCTGATGCTGCTAGGGTTTTGCATGCCTCCTAGTTCTCCTTGCCCCAAGTCCAGAGCAAAGGGTCAGGCATTTATAAACACTACACTTATTCATCTCCTCAAGCATAGATACAGGCCTATTACAGGACTAATTTCCAGGTTGGGTTTTCTGTTTTGATCTTCATCCACTCACATGGTTATTTATATCTGTACTTTTATATCATGGCTAGGTTTTAAGGTTTGCCAACATTGGGTTTAGCTCCTCTAGTTTTCCCTTCTTTGTTTAATTATTCTAGTGCTTCAGTTCTTAGTTACTTTTAATGCTCCTAGGATTGTTTATACCCCAGCACCGTTCTGTGGTGATTGAATGTTCTTCCATACCCATTGAACTACTGGCATCACTCATGGACATTAATATTTATCCATTTAGTGTTTGACAGTGAATCATTATGCAAAATCAATTTTTGGAATTCAGCTACATGTTAATAATTATTCACTCTCCATGAACTGCTAACAAGATACAGGCCACAACTTAATATTGACGTGCATCTGATTCTTGAAAAAAATATTAATTTCTTTCTTTCTTCTTTCATTCAACTAAAGTTCCAACACTTGTACCCAAACTACACTATAGTCACTGATTTCTTAGAAGAAAATGAAAACTTTTGTATGTTGTTAGCTCTGTCCCCTCAATCCCACAGAACCATACTAATCGTTGTAGCCTATTGACAGAATATTACACAGCAGATATTCAAACGGAACCAACAGCAGTCTACTTTAACCTATGTTACCTGGGGTGTCCCTGCCTGTTTGGACGTGTTCCCCAACAGGAGACTTTCCAAGGATGTGGGGAAACCTCAAAAATGGTCAGGTTAGAAAAAGAAAAAGCCTAAGCTTAAAAAAAATCATTTTATTGTCTTGCATTGAATGCCACCACACCACACTCAACCCTAAATGAAAAAAAGATAGTTCCCTCTTCCATTCCAAACCATTTTTACATTAAAAAAATTGCAACAGAGTTCAACAAGGAAAAAAGAGCATTGCAAAGAGCAAGGTGCAGCTTGAGTTAACAAAACTAGGCAACAAGGTGCAGAATTAGTGAGTAATGAGCACTAAGGAGAAATTGTGCAGTAGCAGAGGTAAGTATACGTTTCTTCTTTCTTTTCTCTGATTTCTTTTTCAAAGTTTCAAAGAAAAAACTTTATTATTTAAATTTTTTGTTTGCACCTGCATTTTTTTTTCTACAAAACATATACAGCAGCAGGGACAGTAGTGAATATGAAATGGAAGAAAAAAAAAATATAAGAGTTTCAAACTCAGCTAGGGGTTCATCAAGGTGTAGGTGATGTGGGTGAAGGAAGACAGCCACAAAACTATTGAAAAACAAGGTGGAACTAAGCTGCAATGTTAACTTATGTGAATTCAAATCTGAAAATAAGATTACCAAATCTGATTGTTTATTGCACATTCACCATAATAGAAAAATCAGCAAACAAATATGACACCATATTTACGTGGAAAAACTTTTTCGGGAAAAAAATCCACTCAAGAAAAGAGATACACCACAATACACTTCCTTGCTGATCTCCTACAACCCAGATGCTTCCATACACCTGCAAATAACACAAAATACAACTACCATCTCAAGGCTCCAATTTATAGAACTTGTGGAAGGCAAAACCACAGTAGTAAACCGAAACAAGAGGTGCCAAAACCGCTTGCAAAAACCTGCCCCATCCTTGGAAATCCAAGAGTCATGATAATAATTAATTAATATGCACAAGGCTTTAACATGGGCGCCTAACCCATAGCCTCTTGATCTTTTGGCATTCAAGATGCCCTAGTGATTGTTCAACTTCCATATGGAGAACCAATGGACACTTGTTTCCCTCCAAACTTGGCGCTCCACTCAAGACCCTTCACATTCCCAATGTGAACGCCCGGGAGGGATAATTTTGTCCTCTAGTGATGTGCAACCTCCACCAACTTAAATTTCCTCTTGAGAATATAATTACAATATGCCAATATTAAATACATTTCTCTCATGTCCCCTAGGACACTTTCCATGAAATACAGAGACATAAAAATGACATAGGTTTGGAAGGTAAATGTCACAGCCTAACAAAAACTCATTTGAGTGCCCTTCCACATTCTTCAAGCCTTATAAACAAGGGTATATCGTCACCTTTAAGTATTACAAAAGAGGGGGTTAAAGTCTGTCTAAATGTTAAGGCAAATGAGAAGGTAGAGGTTAATAGATTGTTTATGGAAGGTGAAGCAAGGTCTAAGTGTATGCCAATGTCATTAGAGTCTGCACAATCAATTATGCCATAAAAAAGAAAGACCAATGGTAATGAGAGGGTGGGGACAATTGCAAGTATGTTCAATACGCAAACACGAGAAGTGGTAGAGTCTTCCATTGCCAAATTTTTCTTCACCCGTGTCATCTCATTTCATGTGGCATGTTCTCTTTATTTCAAACAAAAGCTCAAAGATGCAATTTTTGTTGGTCCCTCATTTACTCCCCTAGAGAGCATAAACTACAAATTACACTCCTTGATAAAGAATATTCAAACATGAATTTGGTGGAGAACATAAAGCAAGCCTGAATGAGGACATGCTTCTCTATTGCCTCTCTCAAATTTTGAAATTAGAAAATTGCATTCTTCACTGGCTCAACATGTGTGCAAATTAGTTGGCATGATGGTGGAGGGCTCTTACAAGCACATCTTTTGGTGCATTGAAAGACATAACAAAGATAGATTGGGTGAAGCAAGTGGTGGTAGAAGCTAGACATATTCAAATGTTCATTTGCAACCATGACATCTCACTTGTTCTCTTCAGGACTTTTCAAGGAAGGAATTCCTCAAACCTATTGAGAGTAGATATGCTAGTTATTTCATTTTGGTAGAGAGGATACTTGATATACAAGAGGCTCTAAAGTTGATGATGGTTAATCAAAAGTGGGGTAGATGGCCTAATGCAAACACTACTAAAGAAAAATGTGTGAAAAAAAAAAATGATCCTTGATGACAATTGGTGATCCACTGTGAGGTAAGAGAACTTTGATTTTTTATTAAATTATTTATTTATTAATGTTTCTAACTTGATAATCTTATTCATTTTTGTATTAACATTCACTCTTTGCAATTTGAGTCTTAAAATCTTATTCTTTTTTGAATTTTTTGTTTGCAAACATGTTTTCTCCTTCATTTCACATGTTGTAGATGTCATTAGATATGTTGATATGGAGTCTCCCACTTTTGGAGAGATTTATGAGACATTTGATAGCATACTTGGGTGGATGAAACAAACAATTTTTGATAAGGATCCTAATTTGGGATTATATGAGCAACACATCAAGTTCATTGTGTCACAATAGTGGAGTACCCCACTTAATATGGCAACCTTAACTCTAAATCTCAAATTATGGTATTCACCATACACTAGGAGGTTGCCTCCTGATAATGAAAACGAAGGGTTACTTAAAGCCCTTTGAAAGATGTATTCGAGTTAGAAGTCAACTTTACTTCACACACAATGGCTTGACTTTGCTAATCTTCATAGTCCAACATTTAACAAACCAGAGGCTAAGGTAGATAGAGCTACATTAGCTCTATTGGATGGTGGACATGGCATGGCAAGGATACACCAAAGTTGAGGATGCTTGCTGGTGTATATCAAAACCCTCCAAAGCTTGCTTGTACCCAAACCTTCAGAAGACACTATACTGCCTTCACTAAGAACCTATCAATGATCTAGGCTCTGTATTTACTTGGCTCAACAATGGAACCTTGCTAAAACTCTGTCCTATGAGTATTTACTTGTGCTTTCACTGTGGAGGGTTCAACACCTTCTTGTAAATTACTGTCTCCTTTCACACCTAGAAGAGTCTAAATGTGATCTTCAGCACCATGCTTTGGCCACCTGCAGGGGAGTTAGGGACACTTCTCTGATACATTTCATGACCTTTTGAAGTCATCTAGTGAGCTCCTCAAAGATCTTTCCTACCGATTCCAAAAGACAACCTTTGGAGAGGACTATCCCTTGTAGCCCTTACCAGTCAGTATTCTGACTTTTTCTCCTTTATCTTTCAAATAACCTGCCAAACAATATGTGTTTCCAGATACCCTTTTCAGGGTTTTAAATCCTGCAACAAGTTTTAGGTTCTCAGCTGCTCCGTACAGTGGACTCCAAATCTTTTGGAGAGGAGACCTATTTCACCTTACAACTAGGGTTTCCTTGTTTAATGAGTCTCAACTCTCACCAATTTAACTTTGGAAAACCTCAAACCTTTGGACTGTGAAGTTCCTATACTGCCCTTGCTGGGACTGTACGGGTTCCGTACAATGTCCTTTTTCCCCTGCCTAGGTTCCTTATTTTTCACCTTACTTTCCTAGCCGGGTCCTAAGCTCGCCTAGGGTTTAGGTGTACTCATCTTGGCTCTTTCTCCCATGCTATCTACTGGCAAATACATATAAACAGATGTCTCTTCTCCCATTTCTCACCAGTCCCAGGAAGAACCCGCAGTCAGTGGCTATGGGAAATCTTTTGACAAAAGACTGACTCTCAAAACAGCAATTATAATGCTTTCCAACCTGTATTCTATGAAGTCTAAACTATAACTCTATTCCCAACCACCTGCACACGATGAAATGACGACACAAATCTATTCTAGGGACTCCAAATCAAGTCTGAATGGTATTTACAATGTTTTTTATCTCACTGTCTTCACAAACACACGGGCAGCAACATATGTACAGTCACAAGCATCCCTGTCAATTCAAATCTCCACCTACCATGCATGTGTCCAAGAACAACACACTGACTACGGGAAGAAAGATGTTAGATTATGCACAATAAACAGTATTCTAATAGTAAACAGAGTATACATTCAACGTGTCAACATTACCAGAAAACCCACGGGGTTTTCTAAAAACACAGAAAATCTCCTAAATCTTAAACACTAAGCGCTATCAACATGCAAGGTGGGTATCACACATCAGTAAAGTTATTAACCCTGCTATTGAAATATATATATCGTGCTGTGTTAGTATGAAAGGCTTAAATAAACCCCTCTGCGCATAACCCACTGTGTTTTCCAGAAACACAGAAAAATGCATGAAAAACAGAAATCTCTCCAATTATTCACACCAAAAACTGTTTTTACAATCTGTCTTCCTCTCTCCAACGAGGCACACACACTTTGGACGCCAATATCCACCATTTCAGGGCAGTGGTTCGGTGGTTTTTCCTAATTACAAGGAATACCTATCACAAAATTACATGCAACTCCTTGAATTTTGCCATGCAACTTTTAAACAACTTTCCACAACCTCCAATATGCCTCAATCCCGAATTCTTGGATCTCTAACTCCTTGTTGGCGAATCAAATGCCTTCCAAGCTGTCCACTGGCATCATTTAGCAACAAGGATAAGAGTTTTACTCTTTTACTGCCCCATGGTGTAACATAGGTTATTCAAAGCTTAGGAAAACCAAAAATTAACAACATTAACCCACATAGATAACTAAGATAATTTTATCCTAATGACTAACTTACTCATTCTACAAGAACTCTAGGATCCAAACAAACATAACATAATCCTGATTTGGCCAGAATCAGGTACAAGCCAAAACTTTTCCCAAGAAGGTGGAGATTAGCCAAGGTGCCCCTGCACCATCCTCCCCAAAACAGGAAACTTCAAGCCATCCTTGGATTGAGTACATTGGGATCAACTCCCAGCTTCTTGAACTCTACCTCCCTAATCCAGATTGCATCCATTTCAGTTTGTCCTGGTCTTTGGATCAGATGTTCCTTATATTCCTTTGTTCTAGTTTTCTTATAAACTCTATTATCTAAAACTTTATCAGCTTGTTTGATTGCAGTGGAGGGCAGTTTGAGTTCTTCAACCTCTTGACTGACTTCTTGGAAGGTCTGATCTAAGTTGACTGATGGTCCTTTGTAGGGTACTAGGTCTGCAACATTAAAAATAGGGGATAGTCCACTGTCATCTGGTAATTGTACTTTGACTGCATTATCTCCATATTTCTCCAAGATAGGACAGGGACCTATCCTCTTCATTTGCAGCTTGTGAGGGACTCCCTTCTGTAACCTGGCCTTGTTCAAATGTACCATGACTAAGTCACCAACATTAAACTGGACTTCTCTTCTATGCTCATCCACCTTAGCCTTATGCTTCATGGTGTTTTCTGCCAAGGTCTTTCTGACTGTCTCATGAATCTCCTGCATTGCACAAGCAAAATCATCTGCATAACCACTTCCTTTCACTCCATCCTTCAGCTCTCTCAGCTCATAAACACCCCTAGGGTGTAAACCATACACAATTTCAAAGGGGCTCTTCCCTGTTGACCTATTTACTGTATCATTATAAGCATACTCAGCCTGCCCAATAATCTGATCCCATTGTTGACCATACTCCTTGGTCAAGCATCTAAGAAGGTTTCCAAGTGTCCTATTCACAACTTCGGTCTGACCATCAGTTTGGGGATGGTATGCAGATCCAAAGGACAGATTGGTGCCCATTCTCTGCCAAAGTGTCTTCCAAAAGTGGCTCATAAATTTAGTATCCCTGTCTGATACAATGCTGATTGGTAAGCCATGAATTCTGACTATTTCCTTGAAGAAGAGTGAGGCTATTTGACTGGCATCATTGGTTGTTTTGCAGGGTATAAAGTGAGCCATTTTGCTGAATCTATCAACCACAACATACACACTATCCATTCCTTGCCTTGTCTTGGGTAAACCAACTACAAAGTCCATGCTTAAGCATTCCCATGGCCTAGAAGGGATTGGCAGTGGCTGGTATAAGCCTGCATTTGAAGAAGTGCCTTTTGCTTTTTGACACACTACACAACTCTCTACATATTTTCTGACATCTAAGTTCATCTTAGGCCAAAAATAAAACCTTTGGACAAGCTCTTGAGTTTTGGTGATCCCAAAATGACCACTCAATGCACCATTATGCTTCTCTTGAATTAAGTTCTCCCTAATAGACCCTCTAGGAACACAAAGCTGATTCCCTTTGAACAACAAATCACTTTGCAATGTGTATTCAGCATACTTGCTATGAAAATGATTCTTAAACTCAAGGCATACCTTATAAATTTCTGCAAAGTCTTCATCATCTGCATATAGATCCTTGAAGTGATCTATTCCCATGCTCTTCAATTGGATTTCTTGGATGGTAAGAACTCTCCTACTCAATGCATCAGCAACTTTGTTGAGAGCTCCCTTCTTGTGCTTAATGTTGAAGGTGTAGGCTTGCAAGTACTCCACCCATTTCATGTGCCTATGACTCAACTTCTCTTGTGAATTCAGAAAACTGAGTGCTTGATTGTCTGAGTACACAATGAACTCCTTGGGAAGCAAGTAGTGCCTCCACTTCCTTAGTGCTTGGACCAATGCATACATTTCAAGGTCATAAGAAGAGTACTTCTTCTTGGCTTCACTTAGCTTCTCAGAATGAAAAGCCACCGGTCTGCCCTCTTGGCTGAGAACAGCTCCAATTGCTACATTACTAGCATCACACTCAATTGTAAATAGTTTCTCAAAACTTGGCAACACCAAAACAGGTTGAGTAGCTACCTTTTCCTTCAGCAACTCAAAACTCTTGTTAGCTTGTTCATTCCACACAAACTTGGTTTTCATTCCTCCCTTAATTGTATCCAACATAGGAGCACAAATTGCACTAAATTGTTTGATGAATTTCCTATAGTACTGAGCAAGACCATGGAAGCTTCTTACCTCTGTTGCTGTCTTGGGAGTAGGCCAATTAAGAATGGCTTCTACCTTGCTGCTGTCCATCTTCAAATTGCCATGTGATAACACAAAACCAAGGTACACCAGCTCTGTTTTGATGAACTCACACTTTTCCAGGTTAATCTTCAGCTTCTCCTCCTGTAGCTTCTTGAAAATCAGCTCAATGTGTTGGAGGTGCTCTTCTCTAGTTCTGCTATAAATCAATATATCATCAAGATACACTACCACAAATTTGCCAATGTAGTCCTTGAGGATTTCATTCATGAGTCTCATGAATGTGGAGGGGGCATTAGACAAACCAAATGGCATTACTAGCCACTCATAAAGACCCTCATTGGTTTTGAAGGCTGTTTTCCACTCATCACCCTCATGTATTCTAATTTGGTGGTATCCACTCTTTAAATCTATCTTGGTATAGTACCTAGCTTCACCTAGACAATCCATGAGATCTTCAATTCTAGGAATGGGAAACCTATACCTTATGGTTATCTTGTTGATTGCTCTGGAATCAGTACAAAGCCTCCATTCTCCTCCTTTCTTGGGTGCTAAGACGGTGGGTACTGCACAAGGACTAATGCTTTTCCTAATGAGACCTTGATCAAGCAATTCTTGAATCTGCCTGGCTATCTCCTCATTCTGTTGAGGTGTCATCTTGTAGGCTGCTTTGTTTGGAAGGGTGGCTCCTGGTATCAAGTCTATCCTATGACTTATGGCTCTTTTAGGAGGTAAAGTTGCTGGTTGACCACTACTTACTATGTTCTCATAGGTCTGCAACAAGTCTTGAATCTCCCTTGGTAGTTCTTCCTTTTCAGCTGCCTTCTCTTTGCTTGCCTCTCTTGGCTTGATCATTATTGCATAGCCAACTCCTTCTCCTTCTTCCAAGGTCTTTAAGAACTCTTTTTCACCAGTTATCAGCAACTTAGAACCTGCTGTCTGCACCTCATTATCTTCCAACAAAGATTGAATCTTGTATGTGACATTGTCCTTCTTGAAGGTGTATGAGTTCTTGGCTCCATCATGCACAGCTTGGCGGTCAAATTGCCATGGCCTACCTAGGAGCAAGTGGCATGCATCCATAGGTAATACATCACACAATACCTTGTCTTTGTACTTGCCAATTGAAAACTCCACCCATGCTTGTTCATTCACCAAGACATGCTGACCCTTGTTGAGCCATGTAACCTTGTAAGGATTACTGTGAGATATCCTTGTCAATTTCAGTTTGCTGACTGCCTCTTCTGACACAATATTGTCAGTTGAACCTGAGTCTATAATCACCTTGCACACTTTCCCCATCATCTTGCACTTTATCCTAAACAAAGATCTTCTTTGGCTTGGTTCCTCTTTGACCGGTTCCTTGATTAAGGTCCTTCTCATCATGAGATTCTCCCCTTCTTCTGAGTTCAAGGGTATTTCTGATTGCTTGTTTGCTGCAGCTGCTTCATCTTGAATTAGATGGGTTCTCTTATCTCCTCCATGAGATGTGCTTCCTTTCTCAGGACATCTATAGGCTGGGTGTCCCAACTGGTTGCAATGATAGCATTTCATGTTGGTGAAGTAACTACCCCTTCCTTGTCCACCACTTCTTCCTCTAGGGCTGAAACCTCTTCCTCTACCACCTCTACTAGAACTTCCTTCTTGCTGATCAGAAAATCTGACTTCTCCTTGAGCTCTTGATTCTGAGCTTCTTCCACTATAGCTTCCTCTTTGTCCTCTGTTGTCTTTGCCTTTACCTCTACCTTTAGGGTTCTGTTCTTGTTTCTTTTTGCCTTTCTCCTCTATCTTCAAGGCCATTTGATAACATTGGCGTACTGATTTGAAGTTTACCAAGCTCATGTCTTCTTGAATAGACCATTTGAGTCCATTTAGGTACCTTGCTAACCTAATGCTTTCATCCTCAACCACTTTTGATCTAAGACACAATTTCTGAAACTCCTCTGTATATGTTTGGACATCCATGTCCTTTTGCCTCAGATTATGTCTTCTCCTATGCAACTGGACTTCATAATCATCTGGAAGATAGGTTTGCCTTATCTTGGTCACCATTCCTTTCCATGAAACTATGGGACCTTTGCCTTCCTTCTCTCTTTCTGATTGTACAAACTTCCACCATGTGAGAGCTGCTCCTCTCAATCTTGACTTGGCCACCTTCACCTTTTGGGCCTCCGTTATGCCATCACACTCAAAGTGATTCTCAATACTTTCTATCCAGTCCACAACTGAATCTGGGTCCATTTGTCCACTGAAGAGTGGCACACCATCCAATGCTTTACCACTCAAGGCCTACAATGCCTTCAAGAATGGTTCCTCTGCAAGAACAGGATCAGGCTTTGGAGCTTCCTCCTCCAATTCCACCTCTTTTTCCTCGGCTTCCTGCTCTTCCTTCTTCTTTATCTTGTCCTTCACAGTGTCTGCTATTTCTTGGACTTCATCAAGGAGTTTCTCCATCTGAGATATCCTCTCTCTGAGCAACCGGTTATCTTCCTCTTGCTCTTCTACCTTCTTTGCTAGCTCTGCATTTGTCACCATGGTTCTTTCTTCTGGTGTATTCTCTCCTACTGACTCAGTGGATTGGCTCATGAATCACAAGCCTAGAATCCAACTCTGGCTCTGATACAAATATGGTGTATGTCAAAACCCTCCAAAGCTTGCTTGCACCCAAACCTTCAGAAGACACTATACTGCCTTCACTAAGAACCTATCAATGATCTAGGCTCTGTATTTACTTGGCTCAACAATGGAACCTTGCTAAAACTCTGTCCTATGATTATTTACTTGTGCTTTCACTGTGGAGGGTTCAACACCTTCTTGTAAATTACTGTCTCCTTTCACACCTAGAAGAGTCTAAATGTGATCTTCAACACCATGCTTTGGCTACCTACAGGGGAGTTAGGGACACTTCTCTGATACATTTCATGACCTTTTGAAGTCATCTAGTGAGCTCCTCAAAGATCTTTCCTACCGATTCCAAAAGACAACCTTTGGAGGGGACTATCCCTTGTAGCCCTTACCAGTCAGTATTCTGACTTTTTCTCCTTTATCTTTCAAATAACCTGCCAAACAATATGTGTTTCCAGATACCCTTTTCAGGGTTTTAAATCCTGCAACAAGTTTTAGGTTCTCAGCTGCTCCGTACAGTGGACTCCAAATCTCTTGGAGAGGAGACCTATTTCACCTTACAACTAGGGTTTCCCTGTTTAATGAGTCTCAACTCTCACCAATTTAACTTTGGAAAACCTCAAACCTTGTGGACTGTGAAGTTCCTATACTGCCCTTGCTGGGACTGTACGGGTTCCGTACAATGTCCTTTTTCCCCTGCCTAGGTTCCTTATTTTTCACCTTACTTTCCTAGCCGGGTCCTAAGCTCGCCTAGGGTTTAGGTGTACTCATCTTGGCTCTTTCTCCCATGCTATCTACTGGAAAATACATGTAAACAGATGTCTCTTCTCCCATTTCTCACCAGTCCCAGGAAGAACCCGCGGTCAGTGGCTATGGGAAATCTTTTGACAAAAGACTGACTCTCAAAACAGCAATTATAATGCTTTCCAACCTGTATTCTATGAAGTCTAAACTATAACTCTATTCCCAACCACCTGCACACGATGAAATGATGACACAAATCTATTCTAGGGACTCCAAATCAAGTCTGAATGGTATTTACAATGCTTTTTATCTCACTGTCTTCACAAACACACGGGCAGCAACATATGTACAGTCACAAGCATCCCTGTCAATTCAAATCTCCGCCTACCATGCATGTGTCCAAGAACAACACTCTGACTACGGGAAGAAAGATGTTAGATTATGCACAATAAACAGTATTCTAATAGTAAACAGAGTATACATTCAACGTGTCAACATTACCAGAAAACACACGGGGTTTTCTAAAAACACAGAAAATCTCCTAAATCTTAAACACTGCGCGCTATCAACATGCAAGGTGGGTATCACACATCAGTAAAGTTATTAACCCTGCTATTGAAATATATATAACGTGTTGTGTTAGTATGAAAGGCTTAAATAAACCCCTCTGCGCATAACCCACTGTGTTTTCCAGAAACACAGAAAAATGCATGAAAAAATAGAAAATCCCTCTAATTATTCAGACCAAAAGCTGTTTTTACAATCTGTCTTCCTCTCTCCAACGAGGCACACACACTTTGGACGCCAATATTCACCATTTCAGGGCAGTGGTTCGGTGGTTTTTCCTAATTACAAGGAATACCTATCACAAAATTACATGCAACTCCTTGAATTTTGCCATGCAACTTTTAAACAACTTTCCACAACCTCCAATATGCCTCAATCCCGAATTCTTGGATCTCTAACTCCTTGTTGGCGAATCAAATGCCTTCCAAGCTGTCCACTGGCATCATTTAGCAACAAGGATAAGAGTTTTACTCTTTTACTGCCCCATGGTGTAACATAGGTTATTCAAAGCTTAGGAAAACCAAAAATTAACAACATTAACCCACATAGATAACTAAGATAATTTTATCCTAATGACTAACTTACTCATTCTACAAGAACTCTAGGATCCAAACAAACATAACATAATCCTGATTTGGCCAGAATCAGGTACAAGCCAAAACTTTTCCCAAGAAGGTGGAGATTAGCCAAGGTGCCCCTGCACCACTTGCCATTCACCTTTTTTGACGAATTACTTTTCCTTCGCTGAAGAGAGAAATTGGTCCGCACATAGCTACACCCACTATCAAGAAAAATAGGCTTACCTTTAAACGAGGGAAGAAATTGGTGGTTATGCATAGTACCTTGTGACTTCAAGATCAAAAGACTCCAACTTAACAATGGGTGGTTGATCCAAAAGATGCCACATAGATTGATGAGGAGGAGGTGGCACAAGAGAGATCAGTTGGGGTTCCATTAGATGAGGCACAAGAGAGAAATTGGTCCACACATAGCTACACCCACTATCAAGAAAAATAGGCTTACCTTTAAACGAGGGAAGAAATTGGTGGTTATGCATAGTACCTTGTGACTTCAAGATCAAAAGACTCCAACTTAACAATGGGTGGTTGATCCAAAAGATGCCACATAGATTGATGAGGAGGAGGTGACACAAGAGAGATCGGTTGGGGTTCCATTAGATGAGGCACCCCTCATAGTGGTAGTGACTCAAACTCAAACTTCAATTTTAATGCAGTGACAACAAATTCCAATTTGTGGAAGCCACATATTGTCTATCTTTTTGACACTTTATAGTTGAAAATTGCAGCCTCTAAGCATTTTGTTATAATTTTTATATAGTTTTAATATATATATACACATTGGCAATGAAAGCAATTAAATTTTATTAATTTGATTGTTGACTCATGAAATCTCAATTCAACTCTAATGTTATGTATCAAAGTTTTATAATGTATATAATAAATGCCTTATCAATGTTATCATATGAATATTTGAAATTTCCAATATTTTAAAATTTTCCCTCATTGTCATCCCATAAAAAGGGCACCCAAAAATCCATACTAGAATTGCATCCCCCCATCCCAGAAACTTGGTGTGAAATAAACATAAACAAATGTAAAAGTGAAGAATTTTACAAGAACACGAACCAGATGCCATTATTCAGATCTGCCATGTTGAATGGACAATCACAAAGACCACTGCAATGAGAGACAAGTTGAAATAGACATGGTTTTGAAAATAGATCTAATCTCTTCATTACTCAAATACATACTCCAATTATAAAACTATCAATCTAACAACTAACTCTAACAGAACCTTACAACCTCATGGGTGTCCATACATATTCAATTCCTACTATAAATCAGGCATAACTAACCAGTAACCACTCAACTGCTTCTAAACCAACATCCTAAACTGGCTGACTAACTATGAGTTAACTATAACAATAACATTATCGTACACATCTATTACAAGAATGCAATTACGAAACATACACAAAGTGTGGTTTACATCTCCTCGTCTCTCTAATAGGATGATATGCAAAGGAAATGACCAAAAAGTGGTTGTTAACCTGCCTGTCCATTTCCCTCACCTATCTCCCTAACACATGTATCTCTGGAACTCCACATGGATAAGTAATTATATCACTGAAATTGACACCCTGACCAAATTGCTATAAACAATGGCCCAAGTTATAACTTTGAATGTCAGTTTAGAGGTTTTTAATTCCATCAATTTAAGCCTACAATGTGTGGCTGGGATGTATCTGCAGGCTCAAAATAAATAAAATCCATTTCTTCTTCAGAGAAAACCAAATTCACTTCTTTCATTAGCATAGAACCAAGCCAAAAAATTAATCTTCCTCAACTAGAAAACACTCCACTGCTAATAGGAAAAACAGGAAAAACTTTATGGTGGTTTATTGAATTGGAATGCATCTGATCTACAAAAGCAGGAAACTATATATAATTAGAGATGTAGAAGCAAAACCATAGAATTATTTCCACTTTTATAAAAAAAGAAAACGCCATTATCAAGTAAGAGAGGTGGAGGCAAGCCTTAGGACCCTGGTTGGAAACATGGACAATAGGTACTACATATGGAGTGGTATTTGCAACTATTGTGTGATAGATATGAGAGAAGGCATAAATTGCCTCAAATATCACCTTTACGAATCACTTGCCAAGATGTTGCATCACGTACAGAAGCAGCTCATTAGGCTAAGAATGAGCCAAAAGTTTGACTTGCATCTGATGATCAAAAGAAAATAAAGAAAAGATGACAAAGAGGCTTAGGAAAGTGTTGGTTATACAAGGCCAGAGGAGATACAGGGGCGTTTGCTTCTTCCATTGGGCCATAGATATGAAAATTGGGCGGATTGGGCGTCCATATTTCCATTGCTTTTTGCTCCTCATAACACTTCTAATTTGCAACCTTCGTTGGAAGGTACAGGATGGAATAGAGAAGTGTAGCATAAGGCTAAGTTTGCCTGTGCTCTTTTTGGTACCATAACAACATTCCATTAATGTTGAAATGAGTCCTTATTGAAAGAAGTTGATCACCACATTGACCATGGCACTAATGGGTTTAACGTACAAAATTATGATGAGTTGAGTGGGCTATTATTGTAGGATCTGGTCAACAACATGAATCTGCTAGTAGATGAGCAAAACTATTTAGAAAAAGAAGGGTCGCAACATTTTATTCAAAGAGGACAGATGGCATGAATCGCACCTTAATCAACTTTCTCATGGCTTTCAAAGTATTATTAATGTTTTTGAAGTCAACTTATGCCTCCACTGAAGCAAAAATGTCAAGGCTTTGTGCATCTTGTTGAATGAGGTGGCAGCCAAGGTGGGAGTAGAGTATGTTGCCCAAACAGTGACGAGTAATGCAGCTATGTATCTGTTAGCCAGTAAACTTCTATAGGAATTCTCCAAATCATGTGGAGTCAAATTCTAAATTTTGCCCCTTATCTACAAGAAGGGCAGCAGATTTTTCATTTGGCCCATTCGTTTTCAGATAATATTTCTAAGCATTATCAGGATTAGCAAATTCACCCACTACATCATTCTCTTTTATTTATGGAGAAATAAAATATGGTTTACTTCATCATGTTCAGTTTATTAATTCACCAATAATCCCTCTGAAACTACTTCATTAATGAGAGGAATATTCATTGGATGACTGCTCTGTTTTCAGATGTAGAAAATTATAACTTTTCTCATTTCTCAGCCCAGTGATTTTCCACCGTTAAAATCACTCATTCCTTTACATCCTTGGTCTGCAAATCAACTCTATCTGCATGCTCTATTTTGTGGAAAGTAGAGCAGAATTAATAGCACAGTTCTCATTTTCCTCTGTTTCTTTAATGCGTCCATTTGAACCAGAAAACCTGATCTTTCCAAACAGAAAATGATTCTGACTCATACCTCTTTTCTTTATCGTTTGGCTGACCCAAATCATTTCTGTTTGCAATTATTACATGTTGTCTTTCCCCTGTATTGATTGGCTGATGCAAAACATCATCATCCAATGCATGCACATAATCTTCTTCCTCATTGCATGATGCCATCATAAAAAAAAATCCTTGTTGGATTTTTTTGTTTCTTTTTTGCTTCTTTCCATTTTCCAAGATGACTTTTGCTCATACAGCTTCTACACATCCCACAAAATTGCCCCAACAACTTCTCATTCTAATAATTTCCAAGTTGGGCCTCTTTCAAATAGTCAAATCATTAGACCCCATCCATCTGCACTTTATTTTTTGGAGCTTCTGCTTTTATCCTTGCTGGAGCTGTCATCTATTTTTATATGCAATTTATTCTTTTAACCACACACCTCAAAATAATATCCAATTTATTCTTTTGACCCCACACCTCAAAATAATATCCCATTTTACTTTTTTGACTATAGACCTCAACGTAGTATCTTCTTTTAATTCTCTTAGTGCCCAAAGCTAATTCGGATGTATGGTCTTTCCTTCCCTTTTTATTGTTTTGGATAAATCCCAACTTCACTTTTATGTGGATGCCTCTTATCTATTCTTCCACTTTTTCAAAATATACTTTCTTCAAAAGAAATTATATTCTCTCTTTCCTCTAATTATATTCCTAGCTAATGAAATGTAATAACGCTAAACAGAATTTTGATTTCTACCTTTAGTGAATGGGAATTTATCAATATAAAATTGCATTTGAATTCAATCAACAAACTCTGAATTTTTTTACACAGATAACCAGTCAAGGGTTTATATAACTGAGCAATCTTCTCCCAAAATGAAAGTACACAAGTTTCAATCAAAATTCAGGTCTGATTCATTACAGAGTTAGTTACCAGGTGAAGATGCAAACATGAAGTTCAACCTGATCATAATAAAGCCCTTCCTGTGACTGCTGCCGTGCCTATTTCGGGTAGGATAGATCCAGTTCAGACCCTGATTGCCTTTGCTGCCTGGTCGCTAGGGTAACAATGGGGCGATCTTGTGGCAGCCGCTCCTAAAACTCTGTTTAACCCTACTTTTCAATGACTGCTGCTGATTTGCTGTTAGGGTTTCTCCAATTACACCACACAGCTGCAAATCTGGGTATGTAGCAATCCGTTCTTGATCTCTGGTAGTGAGGCAGGGAATTGTTAACTCTGCGATCCATTTGATCCTGGCTGGTCTCTTGATTGCTGCTAGGTCCTCACTGTTGGAGCTAGTAACAGCCTTCCAGAATGGACAAATGAGTGGGCCTAGTGGCCTGAGGCACTATGAGGGTTTCCTTCACCCTCCCAGAGAATGGCACTAACCTTGAAATCAACCGTGTTAGGTTACGATAGAGAACTCAGATCTGAACATGCATTTAGAAGGAAAATTGATAGGCTAAGGTCAGGGATTTCATCCCAACCTCAGATGGCTGTCAGGGTTTGCATCCAGCACAATTTTAGGAAATTACTCCCAAATTCATATCAATTCTCCAGCCGTAGTGCCCAGATCACAGAAGCGGAATAAAAGCCTGTTGGATAAAGGGCGCTAGGGTGCAAAAACTGGCGCCACAATTTGAAATTTAAATTTTTTATTTAATATTTATAATTATTTTATTTTATTGTTTTTATTAATAATAAATATGTTAATATTAAAATAACACTGTTGTGGGGCTGAGGTCAGCCTTCAAGGGAAAGGGGACATGACATGAAACCTTAACTGACCACCTAAAAAATAATCTGAACAAAGTGATGCTTTTTCCTTGTTATCATTTAATAAAAATTTTATACATTTTCTCAAGCACCTTGCTTTCTACATTTTGGGGATGGTGGGGGAGAGCTATTATAGCAGCTAATTCCAGTCGAAATAAATCATAAATTTGTCCACTTCAGCTTGTACTTGTATGATAAAGATTTAAATTCCCCAACAGGGGATACTTACATGACACAACATAAAACCACTTAGGTAGACCTCAAAATCATTTTTCACTCTTCTCTTTTCTGATAGGATTCCTTAACACTTAAAAATTCCATCATACCAAATTCCCATTAGTGAGCTTAAAATGTGACTGGGGAGCATCTTCCTACAGTTATAGCAGCCATTGTTTTGGTGAGCAAAAATAAGGTGGCTTGTGTTTCAGGGCAGTAATAGAGATGGTACATGTCCTAGTGGTAGATTGCAGTGGCATCTGCTACTATGATGTTGATCTGAATAACAATGTACTGGGACTGATAGTATTCAAAACAGGTTTACACAACCCAAATTCATTTCTAAGTTTGTTGGATGAAGATGAGAACAGTCCTTACAATTGGGAAGGGGTGAAATGCAATTGAAGAGCCGGAAGGATAACAGAGCTTGTGGTGGACAATATTTCTCTATCTGGAAGAACTGGTACTGTTTTTTTAATTTATAACTGCTTTAACAAAAAAATAGGAGAGACCCTAGTTTGGGCACATGCTTTTTTTTCGTTTGAAATGTCCAATTTTTTTATTTTATTTCAATTATAAAAAGAAAAACAGCCAGAGAGAGCCTAACATCTTTGGGACACTTGATGGACCCCGGAGACAGCCTGCCATCCTCAGGGCAGTTGAGGGACCCCAGGAACAGCAGGTTGTCCCCAGAACTCTTCAAATGGGGGGTGCGGAAGTGGCGGCACATCCTCATGAACATCCCACAAAATAGGTGAGTGTCCCCAAATTTTAGCAATTTTTGGGACAGGCAAAGATGTTTGATCTGTCCCCAAGCTCCTGAAACACCCCTGAACAGGGGGAAAGGTCAAAACCCTCAGTGACACTGGCATCATCCATGCCATTAGTGGATTGCCACTTCTTAATCATGTGTAGGTTTTTTGTATCGTTGGTTATAGAAATAGTAATGAGAGGCTAATAAGCCTACATGCCAACAAGTTTCAATCATTTTCAGCATCCATACAGCAATCACACAAGTATATTTTTTTGTATGCACAACATAAAAGAATCCTTCAATCTGCCCATTGTACCTTGCCCATATTATGTTGATGTCCATCAAAAGCAGTGAAATCAGCAGCAATTCCCATCATTTCTCGGACTATGAACCACTAACCAATTTTCCTCCATACATCATTGGGAATGATATAGAGGTGTACTGTCATCACGTTTTTTGACTAAACAAAACTTAAAATATCACTGAACAATATTCAAATTTGTCATAACAAATCTAGGAATATAGAACAAATCAAACTTTTTTGATTGGATGTAGTTATGGTTCTCAACAATGTTGAACCTTGAGGTTTAATTTTATTTTTAATCATGAATGACATTGCCCCAGCATTACACATGGCTTATCAGTCAATGGTACAAGGGGAGTACATCCAAGTGATAACAAGTATCAGAGTAATTATGAATACAATATTCATAAATACAAGAAAATAGTTTAATAGACTTTCTGAACAAACCAAACACTCCACAGTGAAATACAGAAAGGACACCACATTCGTAGCTAATTCTCAACAACTAAATAATGGTTGGCAGTAATCCATATAATTTAGACACTGATGTCTTAATAAACAACTTAATATCAGTTAGCACTCCTTATTTTCATGTGGAGTAAGCATTCCTGAAATGATACAAAAGGTTTTTTTAATGGTATACACTGTACAATTGTAGGGGAGCTAACTCCACTCCACAAATGGTCGCAACTAACTGACAACTAATTTCCTCAATTGTAGGGAGCTAACTGAACAATAACTCCATCAAATTGCTGATGTTAACTAACAGGTAGGAACAGGTAGGAGACCAATATCCAAACAACCACCTTATTGTTGATGATAGCAGCGTCTGTTGCATCCTTCCAGCGATATCATTACTTTGAATAAATTAAATAATAGCTATAAGCTATCTAATTTATAAGATCTCAAGAGGCACGATTTTTTTGTAAAGACATCTATTTGTTAAGCAAACAAATTATAATGAAGAGACAATTTTCTTCAAGGCCGACCTTGATACAAAAAGGCGCGAATTTCAAAAGAGACGTCTTCTTGTTAAGGTGCGATGCTGGCCGACATTGTGTTTTGTAGAGTCACGTCCTCTCCTCCAGTTTGTATATATATTGGCTGGCATTCTCTTTGTTCACATCATTCAAGCAAGCTCGAATAATCATTTTTTCAAGTGCGAATTATTCTAAGAGCAGTGCGAATTCTTCTAAGAGCAGTGTGAATTCATCAAGGGCAGAATTGAATACTGTCAGGTGCAGATTATTATCTGCTTCTGTATCTTGTGTAGGTGCTGCAGGATTGGCCTTGTTATTGGCCTCATTGTAAAGAGAATTGTTGCCTCTATTTATATATATAAGTAAGATCTTTGTTGCTGGGTTTTTCTCCCTCAAGAAGAGGGTTTTCCCAGGGTATCTGCTGTGTTATTGTGTCTGATTTTGAATTAATTTTCTGTGCACTTATCTGATCACTAAAATTTAACATGGTATCAGAGGGGGTGTGAAAAAGATCGTGATTAGATTCGTGCTTTCACAGCATTACTCTATTCTTTGTTGAAGGTTCTTGTCTATCTACATCATTTAAGATGGTGAACGGATTGAAGATCGAGGATAGACTCGATGGAGCTTCAAACTACACCTCATGGAGATTCCGAATCATGCTTACATTAGAGGAGAATGATTTGGTTGAATTTGCGGAGACCAAGGTTCCCGAACCTGAAAAGGAAGAAGAGAAGCTGCAATGGAGGAAGAAAGATATCAAAGCAAAGAAGTTGCTAGTTGACTCCGTTAAAGACCACATCGTCCCTATTGTTTCTAAGTTGAAGACTGCGAGGGAGATGTTCAAAACTTTGGAAGAAATGTATGAAATCAACAACACCAACCGGGCTCTTGCGCTGAAGCAACAACTTCATCATGTGAAGATGACGAAAGGAGAGACCGTGATCGCCTACTTCATGAGGATTGCAGAATTGAGGGATCAGCTCTCCACAATTGGCCATATGGTTGAAGATAAAGATTTGACAATGCTTGCACTCAACAGCTTGCCATTATCTTGGGAGTCCTATATTCAAGGAATTAGTGCGAGGTCTAAACTCCCGAAGTTTGATCGTTTGAGGGCCGATTGCATCCAAGAGGAATCAAGGTTGATGGCTAGAGGTGTTGGTCCAAGTTCTTCTAATCATGAAATTCATGTTCTTGCAGCCCAAGCTTCGAAGAAGAAAGGAAAAGGTGGAAAGAAGGGTCACTTCAAGAGGAATCGTGATAAAGGAAATGATGATGCTCCCCCTTCCAAGAAGAAGCGAGACTTGTCTAAAATTCAATGTTTTAGGTGTGACAAGTTTGGTCATTTTGCCAAACATTGCCCTGACAGACCTAAGCATCAAGCCTCTGTTGCAGATGTAGATAATGTTTCTCCTCAGAAGGATGAATACCTGTTTTGCTCAGCCTTGTCAAGCAATGTTGCCACCGACACCAACACGTGGTTGATTGACAGTGGTGCTTCTCGTCACATCACCGGGTTCAAGGAGCACTTATCAAGCTTGGTGAAGAAAGACTCTTTGGAACAAGTTATCATTGGAGATGATGCTAGCTACACCGTGAAAGGGATTGGGACCTCTACTCTCCATTTGGATTCAGGTATCACACTTCAGTTGAGCAATGTTCTTTATGTTCCGGGGATCAAGCGCAATCTCATCTCTATTTCAGCCCTAGAAGATAAAGGATATCAAATTGCCTTCTCAAAAGGCAAAGTTCTTGTATGGATGGAGAACTCTAGCTTCAAGGATGCTCAAGTTATTGGAGTTAGACATGAAAGTCTTTACAGGGTTTGCACTCGTCCTCTACAAGCCTTGGTTCATGATACTTCTTCTCTATGTGATCTTTGGCATCGAAGATTGGCGCATCTACACTTCGTGCCTTGCCTATTATGGAGAAGATGGTGACAGGTCTACCTAAGTTCGACAAGGAGCATGAAGGCACTTGCAAGGGATGCGCTCTAGGTAAGAATGTAAAAGCCACCTTTCATAGTAGTGAAAATAGATCTAAGAGTATTTTAGATCTCATCCATTCAGATTTATGTGGTCCTATGTCTGTTCCGTCTTCGAGCGGATTTTTGTATTATGTACTGTTTATTGATGATCACTCTAGGAAGACTTGGATTTATTTCTTGAGGTCTAAAGAGTCTGAGGAAGTATTAGCTAGATTTAAGGAGTTCAAAGCCTTAGTAGAAAATCTTTCTGGTAAAAGAATTAAGGTCCTTAGATCTGACAATGGTGGAGAATACACCTCTGGTAGTTTTCTAGACTTTTGTATTAATGCAGGGATTAAGAGGGAGTTCTGTGTTCCCTATAATCCTCAACAGAATGGTGTTGCAGAAAGAAAGAACAGGACAATCATGGAAGCAAAGGCCATGATTCATGATCAAGATTTGCAGACTTTCTTATGGGCAGAAGCCTCCAGGACAGCTGTATATGTGCAGAACAGAAGTCCTCACAAGGTCTTGGAGAATATAACTCCGGAAGAAGCCTTCACAGGGAAGAAGCCTGAAGTCAGTCACTTAAGAATCTTTGGATGTCCTGTTTATATCCATGTTCCGAAGGAGAAGAGAACTAAGTTGGAGCCTTCTGGCAAGAAGGGCATCTTTGTGGGCTACAGCGAGACATCTAAAGCCTACAAAATTTACATTCCAGGACAAAAGTTGATCGAGATCAGTAGGGATGTTACTTTTGAGGAAGACATTGCATTTAGGAGATCCAAGGGCACTCACATGGAGTTCAATAACGAAGAGTCTCCTCGGGATATGGAAGTTGACCATACTCCTGAGATTCAGAGTAACCAAAAGAAGATACTGATCTTGTTGAACCCTTGGAGCCTACTGATGGGCCTACTGACATTGTCATTGGAAGAAAAAGACCTCTATGGGCTAGGCGTACTATGCAAGAGGCAGAAAGCTTTGCAGCTCCTAGAGGCACATTCAAAGAAAGTAAAAGGCCTCATAAGTTCTTTAATTATGTTGCCTTGATGAGTCAGATTATTGATTCAGAGCCTTCATGTGTTAAAGAAGCATCCAGTCATCAGGTTTGGAGAGATGCAATGGCAGAGGAGTATCAATCAATTCTGAAGAATGATGTTTGGGACATTGTTCCTAGACCTAAGAGCAAATCAATGGTATCTTCGAAATGGCTCTTCAAAATCAAGCATGCTGCAGATGGGAGCATTGAGAAGTATAAGGCAAGATTTGTGGCTCGAGGATTTTCTCAGAAAGAGGGAGTTGATTACGAAGAAACATTTGCTCCTGTTGCTCGTTACACTTCTGTTAGAACTATCATTGCCATTGCTGCATCGAGAGGATGGAAGATTCATCAGATGGACGTAAAGACAGCCTTTCTCAATGGTGTAATTGAGGAAGAAGTTTACATTGAGCAACCTGATGGTTTTGAAGTTCATGGGAAGGAGTCACATGTGTGTAAGCTGAAGAAGGCCTTGTATGGTCTTAAGCAGGCTCCTCGTGCTTGGTACGAAAGGATTGATCGATACCTATCTAGTTTGGGCTTCTTGAAGAATGATGCTGATTCAAATCTCTACTTCAAGGTAATCAATGGTGATGCATTAATTGTTAGAATAATATATTATTCTCATATTTTTAATGGTCAATGTTAGTTTAGGTTAAATTCGTTACTATTGCTACAGTAACAGTAGTTAGGTAGATACATTTAATATCTACAGCTTCTTGTAAGCTCTATATAATGTAATCTTTTTTTCATGTTAATGTAATAAGTGATTTACCATTTCATGGTATCAGAGCAGCTAGGGTTTCTGGGCGAATTTTAAATCTGTAATTCGTGAAAACTCCTCACGTGAGATTTCGTGGCTGCTTGGTCTGAGAAATTCGTGTCCTTCACTCAGAAAATTTCGTGGGCTTTCTAGAAGCCATAATCCGAAGTTCTGCAAGACTGGCCGCACGTTTATTTTTCGCTGCTGGGCGTGCATTTCTCAAAATCGTGTGTTGTTTTTTCCTCTGCTAAAATCCGTGCATTTCTTTGTGGCTCGACTGTTCTTGGCTCGTGTTTTTTTTTGTCTGGGCGTGTTTTTTCTCATTCTGGCCGCGCGACCTGGAAATTGCAGAATTTGCCCGCAATTTTTTCTGTTCTTTTATTGCCCGCATGGATTTAGTCTGTTTGTGGACGCGTTTTCTGCACTCAAAGTCGTGTTTTTTTCTTGTCTGAAAAAGACGCGAATCGGTCTGTTTCTTGGTCATGTATCATCTCTCCTTCAACCCGCGTTTTCGTGCCATTTTAGGGCCGCGTTTTTTGCCTTTTTCGAAGCTCTCATGGCCGCCTAAGGTTTCTGATAGTCGACTAGGGTTTTTTACCCTCCGTTTGAAGTCGAAAAAATATTTTTATTGCAGATTCCTTGTAGGTTTTCCGAGATCTCAACTGGGTCGTCGTCCATTTTTTCTGGGTACCTTGTTTTCTGTACCTCGAAATTTGTGCCTCAGTTTGAAGTCGAATTTTTTTTCTGATCGCAGATTCCTTTTGGGTTTTGTGAGATCTCAACTGGGTTGTCACTAGATTTTTCTGGGTACCTCGTTTTTCGTGCCTCGATATTTGTGTTGTCAAAATTTTCTGGGTATTCTTCCATCCTTCTAGGTTTTTGTTTATCTTTTCTGGGTTTTCAGTAAAACCTCAAAATTCGTGTTCGGATTTTTGTATTTTTGTTTTCTTTGCATTATCTTGCCTTCACCAGTTTGACCGCGAGGTACGTGATGGCATCTCTCACGAACATAATGCTCGAAAGCAGCCAGAAGTTCAACGGGAAGAATTACAACACCTGGAAGCAGCGTATGCTGACAATCTTTGAATATCGTTGTCTCGATCAGGTCGTCTTGGGGCACTCACCTCGACCCAATGTAGCCGGAAAAGATCAGGATAAATGGGATGAATGCAACCGGGAAGCCGTCATGCTCATCAAGCTTTCCGTCACTGACGATCAACTGCCACAAGTGCCGTCAGGAAAAACAGCTGCTGAGGTATGGACAACCTTGAAGGATCTCCATGAAACGTCAGATAAGAGTCGTGCGTTTTTTCTTAAGAACATGCTTTTTTCAATAATGATGGACGAGAAGCACACTAGTCTTCAAGAGCATCTGACAAAGATCAAGGAGATTCGCGACCAGCTGGAAGCTATTGGACGAAAGATGGAGGAAGAGGACATGGTCGTCATTACTCTTAAGAGTTTGCCAAAATCTTACGAGCATTTCATTGAGACGCTCAATATTACTTCAACAAACGTTGACTTGAAGTTTCCAGACTTGTGTAACAAGCTTCTCCAACAGGATCGTTGGAGACAGCAGTTTCGAAGCAGTGCCAGTTCGTCCTCCACAGAACAAGCGTTCTTTGCCAAATCTTCTGCTAAGAACAAAGGGAAGGCGCAAACTTCTCAGCTGAAAAGCTCTGGTTCTTCACAGGACAGCAAGAAGAAAAAGAACGTTCAGTGCAATTTTTGCCATAAATACGGTCACGTAAGGGCTGACTGTCACACTCGGATGGCTTCTGAACAAAAGAAGCAGGGAGGATCTCAACAGAAGGCACATGTCACCGAGCACACTGAGCAGAAAGAGTCTGCATTCTATGCTTTTATGGCCAAGCGAACTGCAGATCCAATACATTCTTCTGCCTGGTATATCGATTCAGGGGCATCGCGACATTTTACTCATCGTTGGGATTGGTTCACAAAGTTCGAACCCTTCTCAGATTCTGTCATTTTTGAAGGAGGCGAAGAGTACACAGTTGCTGGTAAGGGCACTGTCCAAATTCACTCAGGAGGAAGAAATCTACTCTTTCTCGATGTCTACTATGTTCTAGGCATGGAACATAATCTCCTCTCCGTCAGTCAGATCATGCGGCATTCTCCCCAGTTAGATGTTGTTTTCAGTTCGTCCACTTGCAGCATCGTTGATCGAGAGACTCGTACTACAATTGCTATGGGACTTGAGGATCATGGTCTGTATCGACTTGTTGATTCCGGTGATTCTCAGGAGCACGCTCTCGCAGCCCGAAGTACAACCATCAGCAAACTTTGGCATCAGCGTTATGGGCACTTGAATGACCACTACCTCTCTCAGTTATCTCGGGAGGGTCTTGTTGCTGGTCTACCTGAAATCCAAACTAAAAATCATGGAGTTTGCAGCGCCTGTCAAGCTGGCAAGCAGCATTGGACACCGTTCACGGATGGTGATTCTTGGCGAGCCTCCAAGGTACTTCAATTGGTTCACGCTGATGTATGTGGACCGATGAACACTCCTTCTGTTACTGGGTCCAGGTACTTTTTATTGTTTGTTGATGATTTTAGTCGCAAAATGTGGGTGTATTTTCTGAAACAAAAGTCAGATGTGTTCAGCACATTTCAGCAATTCAAAGCCTTAGTTGAGAAAGAATCGGGTTCTCACATTGTTACTCTAAGGTCAGATAATGGGGGGGAGTTTTGTTCAACTGACTTCTCTACTTTTTGTGCTGCACACGGCATTAAGCGCCAACTTACCACACCCTACACCCCTCAGCAGAATGGTGTCGTTGAATGCAGGAATCGCACCATTACCGAAATGGCTCGTTCTATGCTCGAGTACAGAAATGTACTAAAATCTTGGGCACCGACTTGGTCTGCTGCAGTCTACCTCTGAATCGGTCCTGCCTACGGTAGTTAGGAGTAGCTCTGAAGAAGCACGAGTCGGGCCTTAAGCCTAAGGTGGGCCATCTGAAAGTCTTCGGTTCTACCGCTCATGTATGGATTCCAAATGCCAAACGTGCCAAGTTGGACTTCAAGAGCCAGACACTTATGTTTACTGGTTACAGCGACAATCACAAGGCATACAGGTTGATTGATGTGGAGACGGATCGTCTCATATTCAGTCGTGATGTTGTGATTGATGAGACTACTGGTCCATTTGTTCCTACCACCAGTCCTGCGGATCAGTCTATGAAGGTTCCTGATGAGGGTGTTCGTCTTCCTCTTGGTTCCCATGATAGGAGGGCTTGAAACCGACTCACGAAGATGAGGTCTCTTGAAATCATGATATAGCACCACAGTTTTTCCATAGAACTCACACCCGGATGACCTTGTTCCGGACATGTCAGGCTGATGCTGACCTCTATTCCGGATATTGGCACTTCTACTCATCGGCCTAAGTGGTGGGCCAAGACAATCAGCGATCTTCATGATGATGAACTCATTGAGGGCCGATCAACTCGTAGCAAGAGCAAGCAGCAACACACAGTCAACTTCGCTCTTATGGCCAACATCCACAGCATCTACGAGCCTCATACATATTCAGAGGCTAAAGGAATTCCAAAGTGGGAACAGGCTATGCAGATAGAATATCATAGTCTTTTGAAGAATCACACCTGGGTCCTTTCTGATCTTCCTCCTGGGAAGAAACCTATCAGCTGCAAATGGGTTTACAAGGTCAAGTATCATGCAGATGGTACTTTGGATAAGTACAAGGCCATATTAGTTGCTCGGGGATTCACACAGCGGGAGGGCATTGACTACGAGGAGACCTTCGCTCCTACTGCCAAGATGAGCACCATTCGTCTTCTTCTCACTATTGCAGCCCAATTTGGTTGGACAGTTCATCAGATGGACGTCAAGAGTGTCTTCCTCAATGGTGATTTGTAGGAAGAAGTCTACATGGTGTAGCCTCCTGGTTTCAAGGTTTCCGGCAAAGAACATCAAGTGTGTAGACTCGTGAAAGCGCTCTATGGACTGAAACAGGCTCCCCGTGCATGGTATTTCAAGATTGATCAGTACTTGGTTGATCATGGTTTTCAGCGCAGCCCTTCTGACAATAATCTGTATGTCAAACACTCTGGTGATGATATTCTATTTCTTGTTGTCTATGTTGACGATTTGATCATTACTGGTAGTTCAACACATTTGATTGTGGTAATCAAACAAGCTTTGTGTCAGGATTTTGACATGACAGATCTGGGGCTTCTCCATTATTGTTTGGGTATTGAAGTTTGGTAGACCAGTGGTAGCATCTTCATCTCTCAGTCAAAATATGCCAAAAGTTTGCTTGACAAATTCCAGATGCAGGACTGCAAACTTGCTTCCACACCTATGGAGAAGGGGCTGAAGTTTTCAGCCAGCTCTGATTCACCTCCGGTCGATGAAACGACATTCAGGCAACTAGTGATCAGCCTCATCTACCTCACTGCCACTAGACCTGACATCAGTTTTGCAGTGAGCTACATCTCTCGCTTCATGACAGCTCCTAAAGCTGATCATTGGATTGCAGCGAAACGGGTGCTGAGATATGTTAAGGGCACTTCTAACTATGGCATTCTGTATAGTAGATGCAAGGATCCAAAGCTGATTGGTTACACAAACTCAGATTGGGCAGGTTCAGTGGATGATAGAAAATCTACTTCTGGGTATGTATTCAGTTTGGGTACTGGTGCTGTAACATGGACCAGCAAGAAGCAGCAGGCGGTAGCTCTTTCCTCGATAGAAGCTGAATATCGAGGAACAGTTCAAGCAGCATGTGAGGCAGTTTGGCTTTGTAGGATGCTTTTTGACATACACATGTCACAAGCAGGACCTTCTCCCTTGTACACTGATAACCAAGGGGTGCTCAAACTGGCCAAAAATCATGTCTTCCATGAACATACCAAGCATGTTGAGCTTCATTGTCACTACATTCGCCAGCTGGTAGAAGACGGATCAGTTCAGCTGCAGTATGTTCCAACAGCGGATCAGACTGCAGATATTCTCACCAAGTCTTTGAACCCGGATAAGTTTGTAAAATTCAGGGGGCAACTTGGTGTTGTTGATATATTGACCATTAAGGGAGGGTGTTAGAATAATATATTATTCTCATATTTTTAATGGTCAATGTTAGTTTAGGTTAAATTCGTTACTGTTGCTACAGTAACAGTAGTTAGGTAGATACATTTAATATCTACAGCTTCTTGTAAGCTCTATATAATGTAATCTTTTTTTCATGTTAATGTAAGAAGTGATTTACCATTTCATTAATATTGGTTTTATATGTTGATGATTTGATCCTTACTGGAGAAGATCACCTGATTCTCGAGTGTAAGAAGGAGTTGACTTCAGAATTTGAGATGAAGGACCTTGGGCTCATGCATTACTTCCTTGGTTTAGAAGTCATGAAACGGATGAGATGATTCTAAGTCAAGGAAGTACACCGATGATATGTAAGAGATTTGGCATGATGGATTGCCGTCATACACACCTATGGAGACCAACCTACATAAATTGAAGGGCTGACTGGTTCAGATTTAGTGGATCCTACATTATTCAGCGACTAATTGGATCCTTGATGTATCTAGTTAACACTAGACGATATTTACTGTCACGGTGAGTACACTTAGCAGGTTTATGTGTGATCGAGGGCGGATACATCTGTTGCCCGTAACTATATCCACGAGATACTTCGTGTAGCCTGATTGGATATGGGTTGAGGTATACTTGGTCACAGACTTGGAATTACATGGTTTCTGATTACGATTAAGCGGTGTGTCATGGGTCGGAAGAGCACCTCTGGTTGTTGCTTCAGTTTGGTTCTGCTATGTTTCCGTGCAGCAGGAAGCAATCATCTCTAGCATTGAGTACAGCAGAAGGCCGAATATATTGCAGCTTGTATGGCAACTCGGGAAGCAGTGTGGCTTCGTAAGCTCCTTGCAGGATTGTTTGGATAGTCAATGGAGCCTACTATCATCCATTGTGATAATCAGAGTTGCGTGAAGCTTTCTGTTAATCCTGTGTTCCATGACAGAACGAAGCATGTTGAGATCAAGTACCACTACATCAGAGATATGGTACTGTGGAAGGCTATATAGTTGAAGTACATCAGCACTGATGAGCAGACGGCAGATATTCTCACCAAGCCTCTCTCCAGGATAAAGTTTGTATACTTTCGAGATAAGCTTGGTATGGTGGAGAATCCAGCCTTGACTGAGAAAGAGTCTCAGTATCAGTGAGCCATTCTATGAGTCCTTCTCTGCGAGAGAAGTTCGAGGTGATATTCCTTGTTCTTTATATTTTACCATAGTATGGTTGTAGCCATTATGGTAGATATCGTGTTGAGGCGATACCCAATATCACGTTGAGGTGATATTTATCTTTTACCATAGTATGGTTGTAGCCATTATGGTAGATATCGTGTTGAGGCGATATCCAATATCACGTTGAGGTGATATTCATCTGTTACCATAGTATGGTTGTAGCCATTACGGTAGATATCGTGTTGAGGCGATATCCAATATCACGTTGAGGTGATATTTACCTTTTACCATAGATTGGTTGTAGCCATTATGGTTGATTTCGTGTTGAGGCGATATCTAATATCATGTTGAGGTGATATTCTTCTTTTCACATCTGGTTGTAGCCAATGTGATGGACATCACGTTGAGGTGATATGTCTTGTGCAGCTGGAAGTATACTCCTTAGCTGAGAGGGAGTGTTGATGATAGTAGCGTCTGTTGCATCCTTCCAGCGATATCATTACTTTGAATAAATTAAATAATAGCTATAAGCTATCTAATTTATAAGATCTCAAGAGGCACGATTTTTTTGTAAAGACATCTATTTGTTAAGCAAACAAATTATAATGAAGAGACACAATTTTCTTCAAGGCCGACCTTGATACAAAAAGACGCGAATTTCAAAAGAGACGTCTTCTTGTTAAGATGCGATGCTGGCCGACATTGTGTTTTGTAGAGTCACGTCCTCTCCTCCAGTTTGTATATATATTCGCTGGCATTCTCTTTGTTCACATCATTCAAGCAAGTTCGAATAATCATTTTTTGTAAGTGCGAATTATTCTAAGAGCAGTGCGAATTATTCTAAGAGCAGTGCGAATTCATCAAGGGCAGAATCGAATACTGTCAGGTGCAGATTATTATCTGCTTCTGTATCTTGTGTAGGTGCTGCAGGATTGGCCTTGTTATTGGCCTCATTGTAAAGAGAATTGTTGCCTCTATTTATATATATAAGTAAGATCTTTGTTGCTGGGTTTTTCTCCCTCAAGAGGAGGGTTTTCCCAGGGTATCTGCTGTGTTATTGTGTCTGATTTTGAATTAATTTTCTGTGCACTTATCTGATCACTAAAATTTAACACTTATTTATTAACCAACTTCCTAACTGAAAGACTTAACCACTTCTAACTCAAAGCCTGTCTCTTTATTCTGACTGCTGACAGAGTACTCACTCAATGCTGCAGATTAAAGGGGGCATTACATATTCTGCAAATTTTAACTCTATTCTAGTCTATCTTGAATTTCCTAAATAAAGATATACTACACATTAAAAATCAAATTAAAAAAATGGCATGGCTGAAATAAGTTTTTTCCATGGAATTTAACTTTGATTATAAGATGCATCCATGCCTACCTCAACATACAAACATGTACAAACAACCACTGACACACACCAATATCTGTCAAGAGTGAAAAACAAAAATCTCCCAAATAGAATGCAATCAAACTGCACTCCGGTCCCCTATAGGGTTGTATTTTTTCAGACATAACAAAAACATTAGTTGCAAGCAAGTAGAGGCATTGTGATCTATAAACATTTAGAAATTACATACAAAATACTCCTTTAGAAATAGTCAGAGTTAAGCAGTAAATTAAGTACCAGTACCTGAACATTACATTACATTGGTTGGAATGAGAGCTCGATGGAGTGTGATTGATTTATGGTTTATGTTTGTATCTTGTTCATGATGTAAATTTAACATTTTGGTATTTCTAATAGAACTTTTAGAATTCCAAAATAGTAATCACAGAGGGGTCATTTATCATGTATTGTTACTTTTAAAAATTTTGGTATTTCCATGTGAGCTTTAATAACTACAAAATGGTAACTCAGACCATGGGAGAAAGTGAATTCTGAAATTGTGCCAATAGCTTGGGCACAGAGACTCTTGGGACCAGCTCATGAGGAATTGAGATTTTGAGAGGACAAAAAGACATTTTACGGAGATGGTTCTTCTTTCTTTTATGATCTTGTTATGGTGACATTGGCTGCCTTTCAGGGACAATAGAATTGTAGGAAACATGTTTCTCATTGTCTGCAATTTGCTCCCTGTGTGTGTAAAATTGTTGCTGTTTTTCATGTTAACTCATTTAATCAATCACCTGATTCCATGCACAAATATTCATGTATCCAAAATGGATGCAAGCATCATACTCCTCAAATACAGCCCCAGATACTACCCAGATGTGCACCTGTATCTTGATACATCCCAGATATAGTCAAGAAACTATCAGATACAACAAATACAAAACCTGAGCCCTAACCTGCAACGAAAGAAAAGAAAGAACTGAAAAAATATTAATGAAAAGAGAATACTTATCCATTTTCTCTCTTCTGACACATGCCCCTCATCTTTAATTTCTTTGTTTTTTATTGTATCTTTTTGCATAAATAAGTTTTATGCGACATTACATATGACATATCCCAGTCATACCTTATTCAGAGTTTCTAAGGTCTTCTAGAGTTCATCTTGAACACTAATTTCTCTCCCTGAAGTTGGCATTGAGTGGATATTCAGTTTGATGTTATTATTGAAGTATTTGTCACGCGGTGTTTGCTGTTTGGCTGACATGTAGTGATATGACAGATTATAGCAATACCCTTCAATAAGATGGAATAGTTGTGGCTTGGATGTTTAGTTTGCTACATGTATTGAAGAACATTTTGCATGTTAGTTGCAGTAGGACCGATATCTAGTCATATGACAGATTACAGAATATACCATGTATGAAATTGAAGGTGTTTTTTTCACTTTAAGAAGTTATTACATCTTCCTATCCCTATTTTTTCTTAGTTTTTCTAAGTTTAGTTGGCTTCGATCAAGCAGTTCCGAAACCATTTCTGCCTCTTACCTTTTGGGTGATTATCCAGATTCCTCCAGAGAAGTGTTTATTGGGTAATTCTTGAAACATCTTCAAGGTAACTGTTCTACAACATCTCCACTTGATAAGTTATTGACTAATGCCAGTATTTGGCCATCTTTTCTTCTTTCCTTTTTCAGATGTTGGAAGGTATTTCATGTTGATTTTTTAATTTTCAGCGGCCATATATAAAGTTAAGGTATCAATGAGATTCTCACAATAAAATTTCCTGGCGTGGTTGTAGTTTGCACCTGATCTAAAATATACAATGACAGCATACAATAAATTGTTGGATGAACAGAAATATGAACAACAATGTAAACACACAAATAGACAGCAACACTAATTGTATTGTATCAATAGCAAAGTACATCAACGAATGAGTCCAAAGACATCACACATACAAAAGCACTCTATCTACTTTTTCCCTTATTAGAAACATTACTTTTATTTAACACTTGTGGCTGACTCACTACAAAATGTCCGGCACAACAGAATGACATCAACGAGGCATCTTTGTTGTTTACTTCCAAACATTGCTTCAATCATGATGTATCAAAGTTCAACTTCAAATAGAACTACATAATTGCATTTGTATTAGTTCTTTCCACAATATCAAATGCTTAGACCTCTACACTGTAATGTCCCCATTTTGGCCATACGCTCTTCGTTTGGTTTTAGCCTATTTCCGGAAATCCATAGGCTACTCAGATGTGTGAATTTAGGGTTTCCACTTTCATTAAGTCTTGCTTCCAACTTAGTTCTGCTTTCTGTTGGTTTTGAGGTAAACTTACTATTTTTGGCAGTCGCTATTTTTAGTAAGTCTAATTTTGGCAGTGGCATCATCAGCAGTTCAACTCAAGTCATCTTGTTATCCATCAGTTTCAGTTTGGCTTTGGGTTTGGTTTTCTTCATGAGTTGAGTTTATACTTAGTCAAATTTCATGTTTCTCAATTGTACCCCACGCCTAGGAGTAATAACTTCATGTTGTTTTAAAAGAGGGGCCATTAAGGGGGTCAATTGTGCATTTAATGATTTATTAAATGTTTTATTGTTACAAAGTGAAGTTGGACGCCTAAAGGAGGTTGAGTGATATTTTATTATTTCAAAAAGTAAAATGCAAAAAGGTGGCATCCCTTTTGGAAGTTGAAGTGATTGAACTTCTTGGAATTTGAAGAGTTCTTGTTGCTTCAATTGCCAACTAAAGCTTATATATTGCTGCTGTTTGAAGTGTTGATTATGTTATGTTTTGGAAAGCAAAGTTATGCTGCTGGTTTGAAATCCAAAATCCGGCTAAAGGAAAGCTTAGCAAATTTACTCCATTCTTCGGGCCTGAAACTATGGTTCCCTAGATGGTCTATTGGGGGTGTGCTTCATGCAAAAGTGCATATTGAGCATCAAAGTGAAGAAATTTGGTGATGTTTTCAGTATTTTGTGTTACTGATTTTCATACAGCTGAAGATGATTTTTGTATACAGCTCCTTGAGTAAATTTTATTTCATTATGGGTATTTGAGCTAACCATTTCTATGCTAAGGGCGATGCTATTTGCATAAATTAGAATTTATGATAAAGTGTGGATTTTTCTAGGAAGGCCGTACCTTTTCTAGGGCCATACCATTAATGATCAGCTTGTATTGGGTTTCCAACTTGCTGTTTGGTGATTGTTTGGCACCTACAAACTCATGGTTGCTGGTTGTCTATCCTTCTTGAATTTAATTGCTGCATTTACTTGTGAATTTTAATGCAAACACTTTAACCCTTGGATGGTTTACCGCCAGTGTGGATAAAGAACATTCTAGAAGCTTATCTCTCTTATTTGCAGCTATTTCTATTCATTGTAAAGCTAGTTAGTAGTACTAATGGCTATTTCATTTTATTGCTGCAATTTATACTTGATTACACTCCCACAATTGAGTGGTTGAGTTTTAGAATAAACATCTTTCTTGTTTGTAAATTCCCCCCACAAAATAAGTGGTTGTGTGGACTATTTTCCACCCACGAAATAAGTGGAAGAGAGGATTTAATGGCTGGCTTGCCGCCTTAATAATGTAATAATCTGTCCCACTAAATAAGTGGAGTATTCCCACTGCTTGTGGATGCCTGCATCAGCAAATGAATTGTACTTTCAGTTCAGTTTATACCTAATGACCCTCTGACCATATGCTATCACCTCGCCCACATTGGGATCTTGGTGAACATTCTTGGTTAGAGTTACTTTCCATGCTAATTTGCATTTGGAGCTAACACTAATCAGTGGTTTGATGCTGGTTTGTGTGTCTAATTTTGGGGAAAAAAGTTAAGGGGAATATTTCATACACACCTCTGCGACAAAAAGAAAGCAGCATGATCAGTTCCCTCTAGCTTCAAGAATCCCAAGTACAAATGATGAGAATCAAATAAACATGTCTTTTGCCATCTAATGATAGAATTTGGTTCCAAATGACTATTATGGACATGATATTTACACAGTTATTTCCAGTAGCTTTCTCAAATCATTTCCAAATGACCATCTTGTGCACCAATAATATTTGTTCAAAATCAAGTAAAGTTGAGGTTTGAGTCATAAAATGCAGAAGAAATCCAAGTGCTAATGATTGTAGGTGACTCAAAACCTTTAACATCGTATAATAGCTTTCATCAATAGCTTCTCTTTTGACTTATAGATTATAGCTTAAGGTGTTAATCATCATATCTATAACAGTTTTTCAGTCCATTTCTCTCTTTTACCATTAGTTGCAACTGCTAAAACTTGGAATGATATGGTTTCATGAGCAGCATTCACATTAGACTTAAATAAGACATCTTTAAGCAGATTAAAATCTACAGCCTATTGTCAACATTTAAATCTCTTCTTCTACCACATGAGACCTTCTTACAGAGGACAGCGATTTGAATTAATAGACAATTTGAAAAGAGGCCTTTGCAGTCCTCTTGAGCACACAACATACTCTCAGATGTTTTCAGTTAGTTTGTGTCAAGATCTTCATAACCTTCTATCGACTTTCAAAAATAAGACATAGTTAATAGTTGATCATCTACTTATCATTCAATTTCCTCTTTCCTTCCTAGGTAAAATGATCATACAAAGTGGCCATCTCCAAGAAGTTGTATGGAACTATACAATAGCAGCAAACATCATATACCTAGTGTTAGCGAGGGGATAGAATATAGTGAAAAATGTTATGGGGAACTAGTGCAGTGACTGATTCAATTTTTTACCAGTGTTTACTCTATCCTGTTATGGACTGTGGTCATTGATGAGATCCCAAACCTTCAACCCCTACAGGAACCTCTCAGGCAACAAATGGCTGATTGCTCTCAATTATCTAAAACCAGTGGAACTACCACCAAAACATGAAAATCACTTGAAAAATGGCCACTCAATGAGAATCTATAGCTGACATAGACTGAAATTCTTGGAGCAGCAAACAATCACAAGCAGTTTGGAAGAAGATGACATGGATTGAGAGTGAAAGGGATCTGGAACTTTCACAGGCAATGACAAGTACAATAATCTGCTTGGAAAAATGAACTACCAAAATAGAAACATGTTTGGTATTGGATAAGGAACCAGGAAGGATGATCCACAGAAATTACCTTTACCTTTTGTTGATCCTACATTACAAATTCCTTTCTTATGAGAAATGGATAAAGAGGCATTTATTGGTCCCTCCCAATGCTTCCTCTAATGATCTTGAAGAGGGTTCCACTCATCCAGTCACTTACTTTTACTGTTTGCATCTTGGCAGGATTGCTTTAGCTTTTTCCATCAGCAAATTCCCTGATATGTAGAATCCGCAGTAAGCTTGGTGTCAGTCTTTCCTTTCTCCTTGAAGCTCTTAAAAACGGCTCTGATTTGTGAACCCATCAATACCCATGTCATTCAAAAAGCATCAAGGAAACATACACCTGCTTCCTTCAGAAGTGCTGATGCTGTCAAACCACAGGAAATGTATTTATTGTCCAAACTGTACCTTGCCTTCTATCTGCCTTGCCACACAATAAAGAGATTGATAAAACAAATGATATTGAAAACTTTTGTACCGCACCCAAGGAATGGTGCAAAGTAAACCCCGATGCCTCTTGTGGGAACCAGTGCACATCTGGACCAGGGAAAATTTTCAGGGGCAGCTGGGGCGACCCAATCTTCTGGTTTGTTGAGGGTTATCACATCCAACCTAAGAACTTGTTTTAAGTTGTGGGAATAAGTAAAGGTCTTGTTACGGTCACAGAAAGTGGAATGGATAGAAGCATCATTGAAACTGACTCAAAAGCCACCTCATATCTGTTTTCCCATTAGAAGACTATATTCTCCAGCAATTGGATTTTCAAAGGAATTGGTCATTTATGGGCATTTTCCAGGATGTGGAAATCATTTACAAATGCGAAAATGACAATAAAAGGCAGATATGTTCAAATAATTGTTGGCAAACGACCCTTATTTAAGTCTATTTCTGATGATAGAATTCAAGTAGAAATCTAGTAAAATGGTCATAGTCACTATTTCTAATATATATGATATATCTGTGTGTGTGTAGGTAGAGAGAGAGAGAGAGAGAGAGAGAGAGACATGGATACCATTAAAGGCAGTTACAAGATTTATTAAACTGCAAAAAATTATTTTGCATTTATTTCCACATAAAGCAACTAAAATCTGATGTAGATTTTACCTTTTATGAAAATAATGCAAACTAGTATAACCACTAGTAAACTTCATCTACTAAATATTCTATTTTC